>JAVJIF010010233.1:0-121539 GCA_038442645.1 Agave tequilana
AACGCTCCTCTCTTTCTCTAAACGAGATCATACGACCGTAAACTAGTGTAGAGCTGATCATACACTGGTTGTCTCAAAGAAGAATCAAGGTTATGAATATAGTAATCAAATAATCCAACACCTCCAACGGTTAAGGATAGAGGAAAATATTGGCCTATAAGCCCAACATAAGTTATCGACAACTCATCATGCTGAGGGGAATAGCATGGCTAGCCCGACTAAAACGGTAGTTTGGTAAAGGCTTACCAAATCCGTTGACAGCTGAGAATTTACTAAAAATCCTAAGGGACCTGTTCCTATTTGATTTCCTCTCCAAAATCACTTTCCATTCTCATCCATGGAATGGTGAGACCACATATAAATATATTCATATCCCTTGCAAAATGATGAGTCTAACCTATCATGTTAACACTAAACCTCTAATAGCAAGACTATAATTTACTCCCTAACCGATAAAGCCAATATTCTTAGTGAATAACCCCGCTTGTCATTCTCTTCAGCAGAACATCAGGTCCACTCAAATTACTGTTATGCTTAAGCACCTCTAACAGTAAATCAATCCTTGTCAAGTTAACACTACACCTCTAACAAGTTGCTTTACAAATCCCTTTCTTTTTGTCACGTTAACGATTACCTCTGACATGTAATCTCTCATGGGATTCATTTCCTAAGTCCCCAGCGGGTTTCTAACGATCATTCCTCAGTAGACTTTTCTGGTTGTCACGTTAATAATATACTTCTGACAATTTCTTCCAAATAACATCCGAAGGAGATATCAAAATCCCCATGCAATTAATAATCTAGTCTGATTTCCCCCAGTGAAACTATTTCTTTGTCATCATGTCCAGTTCGTCACCTCTGAATGATAAATTTCGAGCTTGGTGGCTTCTCAATCGGTTACGTCCCTGCGACCTCTGAACCGACCGATAGCCAAGTCTCCTCTTCCAGTCCAGTAAGGACTATTTCTTTGTCATCATGTCCAGTTCGTCACCTCTAAATGACAAATTTCGAGCTTGGTAGCTTCTCAATCGGTTACGTCATTGCGACCTCTGAACCGACAGATAGCCAAGTCTCATCTTTCAATCCAGTAAGGACTATTTCTTTGTCATCATGTCCAGCTCGACACCTCTGAATGACAAAATTTTGAGCTTGGTGGCTTCTCAATCGGTTACGTCATTGCGACCTCTGAACCGACAGATAGCCAAGTCTCATCTTTCAGTCCAGTAAGGACTATTTCTTTGTCATCATATCCAGTTCGCCACCTCTGAATGACAAATTTTGAGCTTGGTAGCTTCTCAATCGGTTACGTCATTCTGACCTCTGAACCGACAGATAGCCAAGTCTCATCTTTCAGTCTAGTAAGGACTATTTCTTTGTCATCATGTCCAGTTCATCACCTCTGAAAGACAAATTTTGAGCTTGGTGGCTTCTCAATCGATTACGTCATTGCGACCTCTGAACCAACAGATAGCCAAGTCTCATCTTTCAGTCCAGTAAGGCTATTTCTTTGTCATCATGTCCAGTTCGTCACCTCTGAATGATAAATTTTGAGCTTGGTGGCTTCTCAATCGGTTATGTCATTGCGACCTCTGAACCGACGGATAGCCAAGTCTCATCTTTCAGTCCAGTAAGGACTATTTCTTTGTCATCATGTCCAGTTCGTCACCTCTGAATGACAAAATTTCGAGCTTGGTGGCTTCTCAACCGGTTACGTCATTGCGGCCTCTGAACCGACAGATAGCCAAGTCTTATCTTTCAGTCAAGTAGGGGCTATTTCTTTGTCATCATACGACAAAGTTTTGAGCTTAGTGGCTTCTCAATCGGTTATATCATTGCGACCTCTAAACCAACGATAGCCAAGTCTCATCTTTTAGTCCAGTAAGGACTATTTTCTCAAATGTGTAACTAACTCTATCAGCTTATCACAACTGATTGGATTAGTTATATCATTATTCCGCTTCCTTTTGAGGATTGCAATACAACTTGAAAGTAAGAATTGAAAATTCAGAAGATAAAATAAGTTGGAAATGCAACAGGGGAGTCAGATAAAATCACTTTTTATTGATTCCAAAAGAGAGATACAAGGATACTCGGATTATAAGCTACGATGGTGCTTCGTAGGATTTGATCCGTTCTTCAAGAATGGCCAGCCTATTCTTCCTCTCCTCAGCAGCCCTGATAAGTGCCAGCAATCTCAACTCAGCCTCGTTAAAGCTCACTGTCTGGGCCAGGCGAGCCTCAATTTCAACCAAAGTTGCCCTCTGTGCTAGCTCTTGCTGCAGGTCTTTGTCATTTTGAGCCTTAAGCTGCTCTAGCCGAGCGATCTCTTCAAGACACACCGGTTCGGTCTTAGACAAAAGAAGATTAGCCTTCCTGATCATTTCCTTAGCCTTTTCAATCTTATCCTCGGCGTCAAGAAAAGCGCTGTTAGAAGCATCTATGGCGTCCCCAAGTTCTATTCTCCTCATCTCTAAGGATTTCAAGTCAGAGGAAATTGCCTTGGCTGCTTCTTGAGCGGCGAGATGGGCTTCATGCATTTGAGCAGTAAGGTGCGCAAGCTGTTCGTTAACTGAAGACTCCAGATCTGAATGGCTAAGACGGCGCCATTCGTCCACATCCCTCTCAAACCTGTCCACCAAAAGCTCCAATGTCGCAGCCTGGTCATCCCCTCCAAAGTCCCGAATGTTGTCAATACTTCGAGAGAGGACCACCTTCAAAGCGGAAACACGGTAGTCGAGCGCTTCAAGACCAAAGAAACGGAGCGCTTCAGGCCCTTATAAAAGCTGTCGACTAGCTCAGCCACGAATTCATTTTCGGCCTTAACTATTCCCGTGAACGAGCAACCTCTGAAGACAAAGCTTCCACCGGTTTCGCTAACATAACTGTGGAAAGAATAGTAGAAGCACTGGCTGGAGCAATTTGAGGGATCGACGGTGATCTCGGAGGAGTCCTCATTGAAACCAGTACACCAGCAACAACCGAAGTGGGGCTAGTAACTATTTCTGGGAGAGCTGGCTCAACCACCAGTGTTGGAGAAGCAGGACTGATGATCACCTTCAGCTCCGCGCTTGGCAAGATAGGCGGCACTAAAAAAACCAATGGCATCTCACTTACCGATATAGTTGGAAGTGAGGTTGGTTCCGTGACTACTGTTCCCTCAATCCCCTTTCCTCTGGCCGTTCAGGCTGATAAGAGGGCAATCCGTGATACAAAGCATCCAACTCGGCAGCATCCGCCGCAGTCAAAGTACTTACTTCACCCCTGGTTCCCTCAGGAATATTGGTTGGCTCTCTTGAAGTCGATGCACCCAGAGGCGGAACACCTGTAGTAAGATTCTGTTTAAGCAAGGTATGATCAATATTAGGGAAGAATTACTCACAAAAGGTCAAAGCACTACCAAAAGATGATATCGCCTCAACTGTCTTGGCCGCAGTCTCTCTCTGAAATCCCTCGACAGCGGCATCAGTTCCCTCAGGTTCCATAGGAAACTCTTTGGCAGAGTCAACACAGACGGCCAGCCCACCTTCGCTTGCCGAACCCTCGGTGGTCCACCCAAAAGAGCTGGAGGCCATAGGGCTTCCTTTTGAAGTTCCAGCACCTAAAGGACCTACATCGGCCGCATCACCTCCAGATTCTTCCGAGACGATGAAATAGCTAGCCTTATCGCCTTCTTTATAAGTGAACAGGGGATCATAATGCTCCCCTTGTTCTCCCGCAGCCTCAGCTCTCGGGTCTCTCACCGCCTCGTTTCCTGAGTCATGAAGTAAACAATGAGTTGTTTGGAATATATAAGAGTGTATTGCGAGAACGGAGCTGATCTTACTCGGTCCGGAACAGCTTTACTAGCAGTCTGCCTAGGAGCTGACAGCTTAATGACTAATGGAGCAGGAGGAGGAGGCACTGCAGATGATTCGCCCTCTACAATGACAGTAGGAGCGTAGCGACGAGGCTTCTTCACTACCCTCTTCCTACGAGATCCGCCTTCCCGCTTTCGTTTGAAGTGAAATCACCTAGAGGGGGGGTGAATAGGTGATGGCTATATGAAATATTACAATAATGCGGAATTAAAAATTCTACTTAACAAATTGCTCAAATTAAAAGACTAGCAATAATAAACACAATAAATAGTGTAAGAAATAAGGAGTTTGAGTTTAGAGAAAATTCGAGCAAATGCAAACACGAGTATATGTTTCCGAGGTTCGAGCCACGCTCTACGTCCCCGCCTTCACACTTGAAGGATTTCCACTATTGTTGATCCCATTGGATCGCCAATACAAGGACACACTTGTCCGATCTCTCGTGATGTCGCAACACCACCCGGAGCACACTAGCTCACTTGAGGCCGATGCCTCTACAACTTCGCTCAAGAAGAAGGTTGATCACACTTGATCACAAAACGCTCACTTAGCACAATCCTATAACCAATATGTAGAAGTAGAACTTAGGATTGTGAAGTGCAAAACTAGAGTGAAGTAGAGGAGTTAGCTTCAAGAGGGTGTTTGGAAATTTTGGCTTTGGAAATCTTTTTCTAAAATGAAAGCTTGAAAAATCACTTGTAAATTATTGTGAAAAATTGTTGTCTTATCATGTTGAAGTGACCACCTATTTATAGGGGATGAAGACAGGGTAAAACTAGTGGAGAAATTCGTTGGGTGAAGATCCCAACAAAAACAGTCAGAAAAATATAGCTGTTGGAGTCTGTCAGACTTTTCTGACAGCTGCCGGTCGACCCGGTCGGTCGACCACCAACGGTCATATTTCTAACTGTTGGGGTAACCGGTCGACCGCCCCGGTCGACCCAAACAAACAGAGAGCACTGTAAAGTGCTCGGTCGACCCGAGCGGTCGGCCGACGTGTACACATACACATTTGTGCACGTCGGTCTACCCGGACGGTCGACCGGCCACTGTCAGGTCTGAAAAACAGACTGCAGAAACCAGGAAAAGGATTTTTTTTTTTTTTTTGGTTTGAAGTCTAATGTTTTAAGGATCTTTATAAAAGAGGTACTAGACTTATTAAACCTAAGAGTATGATCATAGATCAATACTCAAACATGTTATATCATTTTGATAGAAAAATCCTTTTTAACAAAAACTTGTTTTTCCAAAAAATCGTTTTTCCCAAAACTTGATATTTCTAAAACTAATTTCCAAAACATGTTAACTCTAAAACCTAAGTTGAAAATAATCTGAAATAGAAATTCTTTTTGAAGCCATGAAGCAAACTAAAATGTGTGTGAGTGACAATCCCATAAATCTACTTCTAACATCTAGGTTTTGACAAAAAGTCTAAAAGAAAAGTAAAATACAAATCTTGGTCTTTTCTTCAATGTCTTGATTCCGAAGCTTTCTATTGTGCTTGGCTTGGGAATGCAAATCTTTAGCGGCGTCCAAACTTGTGAGTCTTGATAGTGGAGCCGTCAAATCAACTTGTTTTGAACATGAAATTCTTTTAAACAAAATTGTTAAATACATAACTAAATATGGTTTGTTATCATCAAAATATTTATCGGGATATGGGCTAATGGCCTTTGGGCCAACAATCTCCCCCTTTTTGATGATGACGAAACATATATAGTTATTACAAATATTTTGGGTAGAGACATCAAGTGAAGCTCCCCCTCAACACATGCATATAATGAAACCATACTCAGGCATAGATAAATATCACAAATGATAAACAGCAAGTGATAATCCACAATACACATGTCTATGCCAAAAGGTACTCATGTCATAAAAGATATAAAAGATAACACATGTTTATAACACCACAACACAAAAAAAAACTCATGTCCACAACACAAGGGTACATGTCCACCATACTAAATATCAAATCAAAAGATGTCCAAACACAAAATAATACAAGTACACAACACAAAATATAGGTCAAGTACACAAAATATGTCTCTCTCATCAATAACTCTCCCCCTTTTTGACATCATCAAAGGGGCAGGTCACTCAGCACCACCAGCATCGTCGTCCTCCTCATCATCGTCTTCCTCAGACGAGCTCTCTGCAGCAGCACCCTCAGCCATCTTCTCATCACCATCATCGTCTTCCTCTGAAGAAGAAGAAGAAGCTGCTGCCTCCTCTGGATCAATGCCTGCGACACCTGGCTGTGGAGGTGGAGCCGCAGAAGGATCTCTGGCAGGAAATGGAGGACCGGAGGATGGAAGTGGTCGGGCAATGGATGTGGGATCAGGACCAAGCATATTGAATTTCACAAAGAGTGCCTCAAATTGCGAGTCCACGTATCTCATGGAGTCAGCAAAGTAAGACATATCATTGCGAATTCCCTGAAAGCGCAAGTCCATATCCGCACGAAAGGCTGCATCTCGCTGCTCGATCCAAGACTGGTGCTCCTGGATCTGAGAGCGAATCTCAGAAGAAATGATAGACTGAAAATCAGGAGATATAGATGGCCCGGGAGCAGAGGAAGTCCCTGGGGCAGAAGAGGACCCTGGGGCCGAAAATGACCCTGGAACAACAGCAGGAGGAACAGGAGCCTGCTCAAGAGCGTGACAACGCATCTGAGCTTGCATCCTCTTCAAAAGAACGCTGTCTAAGTTCACAGCGGGTTGAGAAGGACTCTCTGAAGATAGATCAAAACCTAGTCTCTGAAGAAGATAAGTGATAAGCATCCCATAAGGCAGTGCCTACCGGGCATGCGAATCTGATCTGAGGCCATATGAGTAGCAATGAAATGTGGGAAGTCAATCTTAATGCCTTTCAGAAGGCAATAGATGATTAGAGGAACTGGACCCCTAGCATTGCTATACTCACCAGATTTTGGTAAAATATTGTAAAAGATAAATTTAGCAAGAATTTGGGAGGTGAGGGTGAACTTGTTAACCTCCTCATTTCTTACCAAACGGGGTTGTCATCCCCGTGAATCAAGGTGGAAGCGGTGAGCGCAGACTCACCGTCCGGATATTCAAAATCATGGAGATCAAAGGTATAAACATCAACTCCTCCACAGGAGAGATGTAACAAGTCAGCAAATTGTCCTAGAGGGATGTCAATATCCCTTCCTAGAATACGAGATCTAACTCGATTTCTCTCGAAAGCATAATTGGAATAGAAGTAATGCACTAGGAGGTGTATACTGGTTCCCTAATGGCCATAAACTGGTCCAATGAATTTCTTCTCAGGATGCGAGGGATGTTGAGATGTTCAAAATCTTTGAGAATAACACATCTCCCTGAAATGACTGATTTCTTTGAAAGTTGGATGAATCTATTTTAGCAAGGTCATTAATGAAAGGACGTTTAGGTTTAGGGGTGGAGGATGAGGAAGGAACCACAGTTTTTCCTTTCTCACTCCTAGATCTTTTAGACATTTTGGTGAAAATGGATGATTTTAGGTTTAAAATAGTTAGGGCTTGATCTAATCAACAAGGAAACCTAAAGATTTTGACAAGGGTATGCAGAACTTAAAACTTGATATCAAGAACAACATGAAAAATGTGATTTTTACCTTAAATAAGAATCACAAACCTAGATCTGAGAGGACTTCGAATTTCTTCGAAATAGACAGAGAAGAGGCCCTGAAACTGAAGATCCAACACCAAGAGAGGGAATCAAACTCGGATTATGAAGGAATTTGAGAGGATTTGAGAGCTTGAAATTTGAGAGAAAGAGGGGAAAGAAATCGCCGGTTGAAAGTGAGAGAGAGTGAGAGAAACAGTGTTATAAATAGACAGATTAGGGCATGAAATCGACACACGGTCGACCGGTCGGTCGACCCAAAAATCCCGAGAGCTCTGTAACTCAGAGCGGTCGACCGGGTTGGTCGACCCAGAAAACCCGAGAGCACTGACAGATCCAGCGGTCGACCGCAGCGGTCGGCCGGCAATAGAAAAGAATAAAAGGCTATTCTTCCAGGCGAAGTCGGTCGACCGGGACTCAGAGCCGGTCGGCCGGCTTTGCCAAAAAACTATCAACAGCAAATGCCCTTAAAAAAATTTAAAAGAAAATTTTAACAAATACAAGTAGGATATATTTAACATACAAGATTACAACAATATGTTTTTAATCTTCATTAAGTTATCATATCAACCAAAATTCACACAAGACATTTTATTTAATTTAAAATTTTTTTCATACAAAAACAAAGTTTTAGAGATGTTGAAGCCGAATACCCGGTGAAGGGTTCTGAACTTCATCCTCTTGATTCCTCATGAATGAGTTGAGGTGCGCAATTGCCATCTCTAATGTATTTGCTTTGAATATGAAATTTTTACAAAATTTATTTCTAGTTTTGAAATACAATGTGTATATATCGATATATAATCTAGGCTAGACATGTGGACATTCAATAAATATGGTATAAAAGACAAGATATCAAAATTAAAACATGGCATATACACAATCATGATAGAGATGTAGGTTTACACTAACATATATCAATGTAGCATAAAAGTAAGCTAACAATCCTATACATTTGTATATATAACCAAAATTAAAAACTTTTAAATGGAGAGGTTACCAAACGAGGGCAATCTCTAAAATAGGTGCCTCCATGATAGCGATGCAAGCACGATGTGTTCTTTGAGCCTTGTTGCATCCACCACACGGGCACCGCCTCCCCTAAGTCTTGGAGATGAAGATCCACGTGTATCATTTAAGTTTGGTGGGTCTTTTGGTACCCATGTTTTCTTGGGTCCTATAGGGTTAGTACCGGGGCGAACCAAACATGTTTACTTGGTATATTATGTTTAGCATAACAAAATTTTTCTAAATGGCCTTTGCGGCCACAATATGTGCAAACATAAATCCTACCACTACTATACATAAAAGCATGCTTATGTGTGTGTTCATGTTTCCGTGCATGTTTATGGTGAGTGTGTTTCCCTTGGGTTACTCCTTTGGGAAACCTAGAAGCAAATTTTTTAAATCAAAAGCACACTTCTTTAAAGTATTATCTAAATGTTGACACTTAAAAAAGACAAGATTCTTGTTGGTCCGAACAATGTTTAAACTTGTTGATATTTACAAAAGACAAGTAACAGACGAGCTAAAGACCAGTTTTCACCCATCTCCGAGGGACAAAGAAGCAACTTGGACTCCACTGATCCAGCAAGCAGACAGTGAACCCGGATTGTTTCTAAACAGACCTCAGCAGGTCTAAGGTGCTAACACTTAGCATCGTATGAGCCCAAAGGGATAGCCTCGTTTGAGAGGCTAATATCACCCAACTTCGCCTTGAAGCCATTCAAAGCCTCGCCAAGAAGCTGACTCGCAAACTTCGCCACAGGGGACTTCCAGCTCCGCCAAAGGGTTTCTTTCGGACTTCACCAAAAGCTGCCTCTAGCCCCGCTACGAGCTCAATGCGGACAGCGCCGCTAAGAATCTGCTATGGTCAACCTTTGACCAATCAAATCTCCGGATGAGATCAGATCCAATCAGATCAAATCCAATTAAGATCAAATCAGAGATCAAATTTGGCAGTTGATTGCCACAATCTCTTGACTCTTCTAAAACGAGTAAGAAGATCAGGGAAATCCTCCAACGACATGGAAAGGATCAAAACAGATCAAGAAGATCAACTGACCTGCCAATTCTAGCTCCGCAGAAGCTATCTTAGCCTAGCAGCAAGGCTACTTTCCAGATTTAAACAGATTTGATTCAATCTATTTCTATATCTTCAAGGGACGATTATACCCTTGCTCTCCCTATAAATAGCCCACCAGGGGTACACGAAAAAGAGAAGAGAGAGAGAGAGACCACGAAAAAGAGAGAAGACTCCACAAGCAGAGACTTCTTCACGACGCACCGTGCGATCTCGAATTCAGAGACCTTTTAGAGAATTGCTTTCTCTATCCAGGGTGTTGATACCCTAACATCATCCTTCTTCTCAAGGAATTTCCGGAACCAGGCGAGAAGGAATTCCTTATTGAAGGCGATTTTTGAGAAGCAGCAAGAGGGTTCTACCAACCTTCTGTTCTCTGATTCCCCGAACCAGGCGAGAAGGGAATCTCATCGCTCGCATCGTCAAAGGGACAAAGTGGTCGCGCGCTGACCAGACTCCTATCGGCACACTTCTCCAGAATCTCTGAGGAGATCTACTTGTAATCTTTTTAAGAATACTTGTAATTTAGCTCCTCAAATTTTTATTGTAAGTTTTCCCCCTTTGCAAACATAATGGAAAACAAGATGGCGACTCCGCTGGGGAACTTATTCTCCACTGCCGAGAATCAGTGTCGCAATGCGACGAACAGACCTTCGGGTCTAACTCTGAATTCAGAAAAGCCGGTGCAACCAGAGCCCCTCTGGCTAAGTCTTCAAGAAAGTCTCTGCGGAGATGGAAAAGGTTCTCTACGAACCTACTGCGGTTATTTGGCGCAACAAGGAAGCACGTCCGCAATCTGATTCCTTTACTTGTGAGAACTTGGTGGTTCAGTTCGATCAAGGAAGATTTGAAGAAGTCCTCTCTGGGGGTGGCCCAATGCTTCGAGCACGGAAGCATAGGAAGGTCTCCACGACCAAGGTTTCAAAGCAGAAACCGAAGCAGAATTCTGCCAACACCCCTCAGCCTCGTGTGTGGCTAATCAGGTTCCTTGCGAACCTAAGTCTCCTCTGCCAAGGCGGGTATGGAAGCCTAAACAGAAGTTTTCGACCGAAGCTTCAGGCGTAGCTACGCCTAAACCGTGCCTCTCCCGTGAAGAAAAAGGCAAGATGCCTGTCTGCTCCAATCACAAAGTTACGACGACAATCATACCGTCGTCCAATTTAAGAGCAGCAACGCCTCACGCCGGCCTCGTTCTCATGAGCGAAGCCACCGTACCACAGCGTACGCGCAGGGTCCATAGCCGCAAAGCCGAAGCCAAAGTACTATCTGAGGCTAATTACCCTCGCAGCAGCATAGCGGGTAAAGCACCGCAGCATGCTCCGCTTTCCAGTGCGTCAAGCACTAAGTTTGCGTCTAATGGCGAAGCTAGAACCAAAGCACTATTCAGTGCTAATCCCGTCTGCAGGGATAAAAGAAGCGGGACATCGTCCTATGTGCGATCCAAAAGAGCCTTTGCATTCGACTACAGGGACCCAACCGGGTTCGATTTGAGGAAATTGTTGACGGATAGACAAATCTCTTCCCCCTGTTGCCGACAAGTAGGATGTCAGCTGGTGACACTCCACTCGGTCCACTGCCGGCTGGGACCAATCTCCGCCACGCCTCCAAGACGACGGTCAGTTTTTGATCGATTATCGGTACAAGTCCCGGTGAAACATCGCAAAAGGAGCATCTCGCGAGATCTACCCTCCGCATCGTCAACATGACCGGAAGAGGACAAGAGTCCCTAGATCCAGACTACAGCCCAGGCCTAGGCGAAGTCTTGGTGCATGAGGAAGGTGTTTTCCGAAACACCAGATCCAGGGTGGCGATACCCTACACTTACGAACAGCCTTCCTCCTCGATGGCCCTAGCCTCGTCAGAGCCCAGGAAATCACTACAATCATCGGACGGAGAAGATGAAGACATTGGGTATGCCTCCTCGGCGACTGTCAGTTCGGTGCGAATAGACAGAGCATCAGTCAATATGGCTGATAACGTCAACGACGATCTTCATCGGCGCCTGGAAGCTCAGGAGCAAACTTCCAAAACCCAGCAAGAAGCTCTGGACAACATTCAACAGATGCTCGCTCAACTCCTCAGTAACCAGAATAACAATGATGCCAGGAGCAATCACGATGAGGAGGAACACTTCAGCAATGAGCAACCGAAGCCGGAGAAATCCAAGGAGGGTTCCTCCTTAGACGCCGAAGTCCTTAAGGCCTCCAAGCTCAGATCGCATCCCTGGCTCAGAGGGATGAATTAAAGAAGGTAGGGGCAGTCCGTCCTTATCCGCTGGAGTGGGATTCGGTGCCGTATCCACCGAAGTTCAAACCGCCAACGCTGCATACCTATGATGGAAAGAGCTCGCCAAATCAGCACATCTACTATTTCCAGTCTCAGACTGGTAATGTTATAAGCAATGACGCCATCATGGCTAGGCTATTCATTGGCACCTTAAAGGGGTGGCATTTGACTGGTTTCGCAGTCTTCCCCCGGGATCTATCAAGTCCTGGATCAATTTGGAAACTCGGTTCCTCTCTCGTTTCTATGAGGACGATACTGAAGTAACCATGGACAAGCTCCTCTCCACTGTGCAGAGGAAGGGCGAATCTGTCCGTGACTACATTGAACGGTTCAGAAACTTATCCTTGATGTGCCTAGCAGGGATACCATTACCCATGCTCTTGCAGACATGCAGACACAACTTCCTAGACCAAGTGGAAGTTCGCATGGGGGCTGTTAAAGCCCACACTTGGAAAGAGTTGGTCGAACAAGCTGAGATTGCCGAGAAGTCAGCTAAAAAGTTTGAACCATCCGCCCCTAGAGGCAAATGGGGTGTGAACAACAAGGGGCGTAGCGACCTACCGCAATCTTCTCAAGCTAAAGGCAAAGAGACTATGTCTGTGGAGTTATCCGGAGATGTGAAGTCGAAGGCCAAGAAAAGTAGCTTCAACAATCAGGAGCCCAAATTCCCTCCGAAGCAGTACTCGTTCAAAGACGATCAGGTGGTCACCATACTCCATCTGCTCCATAAAGGGAACAAAATGAAACTGCCAGATGCTCGGCGTCCCAATGAGATAGGGCGCACAAACGACCCTAAATACTGCCTCTACCACAGGATGGTCCACCATCCTACTGACAAGTGCTATGTCCTCAAGGATAGAATTCAAGCCTTGGTCGATGCTGGAGTCCTGACACTGAAGACGGAGCAGAAGAAAGTCACCGCCAATATGGTGACTCTTGAGTTCGGCAAAGCTTCGAAGGTCACAGTCCCTGACGGGACTTATGCAGCCCCTGCGCCACGGTTGGAAGTCAAGCATCCTCCAGCTATAGCTCAACATAATAAGGTCTTGTTCCCTTAACATTGGAGACAGGAGAAGTCATGTGGATACATCCAGACCTCGTCCAAGACGTACAGCGGGATCCAAAGCAGCCCAATTCAAAGGGCAAGTCTTGCAATGTCATCTCCATCCTGCCAGACGACGGCAATCTTACATCGGCTTCCCTCAGTGATTCAGAAGGGGAAAAGCTTGCTTGCACGGCGCAAGCCGATACGCCTCAACAGACGGGCACCCAATCCGGAAAATCATACTTGAGGCAGTATGAAAAGTCTACTGACGAGACACAACAGCAAACGACGTCAGTACAAGTACCAGCATCCACTCCAATCCCAGCCAAAGGGAAAGAAAAGCCTAAGGAGGTACGATTCGACCATGTGTTGAAGAAATCACCAGGCCAAGGGTTTGATACGCCCTTTCGGTTTGACATATTGGCTCAGCTGGCCAATATCCCAGCTCGTATTACTATACACGAGCTCCTTTGCCTCTCGAAAGAAACAAGAGAATCACTCAGGGATGCGCTAGCCAATTCAGAATCCTTTCTGACATGCATGCCTGAAATCCCTAATGACGACGTTCAGTCTCCTTGCCCAGAATGTCATCATGCACAATCAAAGGTGCCCGCTATTACCTTCACAGCGGAAGATATGCTTCTCAAAGACAACAAGCACGATCGACCTCTGTACTACACCGGATATATCGGTTCAACATGCATTGAGAGGGTACAAGTCGATCCGGGGTCTGCACTCAGCATCATCCCCAAAAGGCTTCTCTACTTCCTCGGCATACCATTGTATAGGTTGTCCGCAACCACTACTACAATATACGGTTTCAACGCCGGGAGCAGTCATCCACTGGGAAAAATTCGACTCCGTTGCAGAATCGGGAGTCTGAAGTCAGAAGTGACATGCTATGTCATTGATGCTGACACATCATATAACCTGCTGCTGGGACGGCCATGGATCCATGCCAATTTGATCGTCCCTTCTACCCTCCATCAATGCTTCAAATATGTTGAAATGATGCGACAGTACGAACTGTCTTTGCTGAAAGGCAACCATTCAAGGGGTGGAAAACTACTTCACTGACGCTCTCCTATATCAAGAGGCCGGTGGAGCACTTAAAGAATTGTTGCCGGACGATGATGAAAGTGGCAACGAGGCGGATTCAGAATCCGAAACAGGCATGCCAGCCATTCTGATTGGCGAACCAATTATAGCATGTCTCAATAATCCCCTATGTAATACTCCTTCAGAGGATGAAGGTGAATGGGTAATTAATGATAATATTTCTTTTGATTATCCCGCGACTGTTGGGCTATTTGAATCCATTACGGATAGCTCTCTGCACATGCCTTTACACAAGCTAAGTGCGTCCAGTAGGCCCATGGAATTCGCAGAAGGAGCCGTCTTGGTGATCCCGCCGTCCAAACAAGGTCAGTCGCCGATAATCTTCGGTAGAACCCAGCCACGGGGACCCACAACTGTAGATTCGAGCTCAGACTCAGACGCCCCACAGTTCTTTCATTACGCGCAGCCAGCGCGCCATATTATGAAGAAAATGGGGTACGACTTGAACCATGGAGCAGGCCTAAATTTTAGAAAAGGAAGGCGCAGTTTGATGCGGAACTTTGTGCCTAAAGGGAAGCCTGCAAATTACTATGATAGTACACGCAGGGGGTTGGGGTATGTTACACCCACATCGTCAGCAACCATTCAAGTCAAAAACAATGAACCAATTCCGTCACATTCAGCCTCATCCTCCGAGTGGGATTCAGATGTCAGCATAGGAGGGATGTTCGAAAACCTCACTGCTAATATGACCTCAAGCAGTCAATTGGAGCCCGCAGAAGCCACTGACGAGGAACCATGGGCCCAGCAATTAGACTTTCAATGGGAAAAGCGATTCGAACTGCACGAGCCGCCCACTGAAGACAAGGTGATGCAGGTCAACCTGGGAAGTCAAGATAACCCCAAGCCCATCTTTATAAGTGAAAGCCTATCACTTATAGAAAAGGAGGAATTGATAATATTCGTAAAGGAGTATATAGATGTCTTCGCATGGAGCTACGAAGATATGCCCGGACTTGATCCACAGGTCGCTATGCACCGTCTGAATATCAGACCGACGTCAAGCCAGTCAAGCAGCAATAACGTCGGTTTCGCCCGAACATCATGGAAGCTATTGAAGCCGAAGTTCACAAGCTCATTGCGTGTGGCTTCATCCGGGAGGAACAACATCCAGATTGGGTGGCTAATATAGTCCCCGTCCTCAAGAAGAATGGGAAAATACGGATCTGCATCGACTACCGTGATCTCAATACGGCCTGTCCCAAGGATGAATTTCCGCTACCCATCACCGACGTCATGATTGACAACACATGCGGGTTCGAAAGGATGTCTTTCATGGACGGCTTTTCAGGGTACAACCAGATTAAGATGTATCCTGACGACGAGAAGCATACTTCGTTCCGAACACCATTGGGGGTATACTGCTATACTGTAATGCCCTTCGGACTGAAGAACGCCGGAGCAACCTACCAGCGGGCAATGAGTACGATCTTCCGCGATCATCTCTGAAAAACGGTGGAATGCTATGTCGACGACATTGCCGTCAAAAGCCGCAACAAGAATGAACATCTTCGCGACCTGAGAACGATGTTCGACATAATGCGGGCTCATCAACTGAAAATGAACCCGACAAAATCCTTCTTGGGAGTGTCAAGCGGCAAATTCCTCGGGTTCATTGTCACATCAAAAGGAATTCATCTTGACCCAGACAAAGTCAAAGCCATCCAGAGCATGCATCCACCAAGGAATCTCAAAGAGCTCAGAGGCTTGCAAGGCAGGCTGGCCTATATCAGAAGATTCATCGCAAATCTCTCAGGCCGCTGTCAGCCGTTCACCCGGCTCATGAAAAAGGGTGCTTCCTTCGTATGGGATCAAGCTTGCCAAGAAGCTTATGAAGACATCAAGAGGCATCTCACAAAACCTCCAGTCTTGGTGGCCCCTACATCAGGAAAACCGTTCTTGCTTTTATGTAAAAGCTCTGGACTACTCCCTCGGCGCCCTCCTCGCTCAAAAGGACGATAATGGCCACGAGCAGGCCATTTATTATCTGAGCAGAACTCTCATAGGAGCGGAATCTCGCTACAATCCTATCGAGAAAGAGTGTTTAGCTCTCGTCTTCGCTATTCAGAAGACACGACATTATTTGGTTGGCCAGACCATACATGTCATCTCCAGAGTAAACCCATTGCGTCTTCTTATGACGAAGCCAGGATCATTGAATTCAAGATTGGCTAAGTGGGCACTTTTATTGTCTCAATACGACATGATCTTCACGCCTCAGAAGGCGGTTAAAGGCCAAGCCCTTGCAGAATTCTTGGCTGCTCATCCAGTTCCGGAGCATTCAAAACTTCACGAAGATATCCCTGATGAAGTCTTCGAGTCTTATGCAACCTCAGAAGAGGAAGTATGGCAGATGTTCTTTGATGGAGCATCGCGAATGGGCCCTAAAGGCAAGATTATTGCCGGAGTGGGGGTTGTGTTTATCTCCCCACAGAATCATGTCCTGCCCAGAGCATTTTCTCTGACAGAATCATGCTCCAACAATGTAGCGGAATATAATGCTCTGCTCATTGGTCTTCAGCTCGCCCATGGAATGGGGGTACGCTACCTCGAAGCTTATGGCGATTCAAAACTGATCATCAATCAGGTTAAAGGCGAATACAAAGTCCGCCATGAGGACTTGGTGCCTTATTACCATACAGCCATCGAATTGGCTAACCTATTTGAAGGTTTCTACATCGGGCATGTGTCCCGATCTCAAAACACTAAGGCGGACGCCTTTGCTGCATTAGCAACAACTCTAGCCTTACCGGCAGACACCGAGTATCACCTCACAGTCGCAACTCGACATCTTGTATGCTCCAAGCACATGCTAAGAATTCGAGAAGTCTATAATGTCTCCACAGATCTTGAACCAAGAGACTGGCGCTTTCCTCTCATTGACTATGCTTTGCATGGTCTGCTGCCAGACGATCCTAAGGAAGCGGTGTCCATCAGACGAAGGTCTCTCCGGTTCTATTACGATCCGACTCTGAAGACACTTTACCGTCGTTCATATGACGGTGTTCTCCTCCGTTGCCTTTCCAATTCAGAGGCACAGGAAGCGCTCCAAGAAGCGCACGATGGCACTTGCGGAGCTCATCAGCCAGGTCCAAAGCTTAAAGACAGGTTGCATAGGCTGGGATACTATTGGCCAACTATGATAGCCGACGCCATCCAATATGCACGAAGGTGTAAAGCATGTCAGATTCATGCGGACTTCATACACCAGCCTTCGGAGTTGCTCCACCCAACTGCTGCTTCATGGCCATTTGAAGCATGGGGAATAGACGTCGCAGGGCCAATCAGCCCTTTTTCGACAAAAGGTCACCGTTTTATCCTAGCAATAACCGATTACTTCTCAAAGTGGGCGGAGGCTATACCATTGGCCGAAGTCAAAACCTCTAATGTGGTTCACTTTATCAAACACCATGTCATCCATCGATTGGTGTCCCTAGGCGGATCATCCACAACAACGGTCCCCAATTCATAAGCCAAGTATTCTATCGGTTCTGCGATAAATACCGAATTCAGAATGTGGCTTCAACTGCCTATAATCCTGCTGCCAATGGCTTGGCAGAAGCATACAATAAAACAATCATCAAGCTGCTCAAGAAATTCGTCTCCTCGAATAAGCGAGATTGGGACGAAAAGCTTGGTGAATGTCTTTGGGCCTACCGAACCACGGTTCGGACACCGACAGGCAATACGCCTTTTTCCCTGGTATATGGGTGCGAAGCAGTCATCCCGTTGGAAATCCAGATGCCATCATTGCGAGTCGCTCTGACCACCAAGAGCACATCAGAGGATAATGATCGATTGCGTCTTCAAGAGCTCGAAGCCCTAGATGAGAAGCGGCTACAAGCTCAGCAGCATATTGAGCTATATCAAGCTCGAATTTCAAAAGCCTTCAATAAGAAGGTCAAACAGAGGGTCTTCCAGAAAGGAGACCTGGTCTTAGCCATCAGACGACCAATGATTATGACGCACAAGACCAAAGGCAAATTTCAGCCTAAATGGAAAGACCGTTTGTGATAGAAACAGTCATTCAAACGGAGCATACCGCCTCACGACTGCAGAGGGCGACCTACTCATGATGCCGATCAATGGCAAGTTCTTAAAGAAGTATTATCCTTAATCAAGGATCCTTCTCTTGATCAAGTGAACACTGCACCTCTGATCAAGATCTCCGAGAGCCTTTCTCTTCCTCCCAATGAGGTCATACAACCATAAACCAGTAGGAACCTGGCCGTGCACTGGTTGTCCCTAAGACGAATCAAGGTTATGCAGACATTAACCAAACGATTCAGCATCCTTAACGATTAAGGATAGAGGAAAATGTTGGCCTTTAAGCCCAACATAAGTCCTCAACAACTCATCATCCTGAGGGGAATAGCATGGCTAGCCCGACTCAAACGGTAGTTGGTAAGGGCATATAAAATCATTTGACAGCTGGGGATTTGCTAAAAATCCTAAGGGACCGGTTCCCATTTGATCCCCTCTCCAAAATCACTTGCCAATTCTCATCCATAGAATGGTAAGGCCACATATGCTTCGCTGTTACGTTAACACTAAACCTATGACAGTGATTCCCTCGTTTCTCCCCGCGAGAATGAGACCTCCAAAATCACTTACCAATTCTCATCCATAGAATGGTAAGACCACAAATACATTTTGCTGTTACGTTAACACTAAACCTATGACAGTGATTCTCTCGTTTCTCCCCGTGAAAACGAGACTTTTCCCAAACTCCATTGCAACCTTGAGCTTGGTGGCGTCTCATCCGGTTATGTCATTGCGACCTCTGAACCAGCAGACAGCTAAGTCTCAACCTTGAGCCCTGTTGACATTTACAAAAGACAGGTCTCGATACTCGTTGACATTTACAAAAGACGAGTATCACCAACCTTAAGCTTGGTGGCGTCTCATCCGGTTATGTCATTGCGACCTCTGAACCAGCAGACAGCTTAGTCTCAACCTTGAGCCCTGTTGACATTTACAAAAGACAGGTCTCGATACTCGTTGACATTTACAAAAGACGAGTATCACCAATTTTTGAAGCTTGGTGGCGTCTCATCCGGTTATGTCATTGCGACCTCTGAACCAGCAGACAGCTAAGTCTCAACCTTGAGCCCTGTTGACATTTACAAAAGACAGGTCTCGATACTCGTTGACATTTACAAAAGACGAGTATCACCAATCTTGAGCTTGGTGGCGTCTCATCCGGTTATGTCATTGCGACCTCTGAACCAGCAGACAGCTAAGTCTCAATTCCGAGCCCTGTTGACATTTACAAAAGACAGGTCTCGATACTCGTTGACATTTACAAAAGACGAGTATCACCAATTTTTGAAGCTTGGTGGCATCTCAACCAGTTATGTCATCGCGACCTCTGAACTGACAGATAGCCAAGTCTCATTATCCAACCCAACAAAAATTATGTTCTCAAGGAATTGCACTATAATTCGGAATCGCAATTCAAAAAGAAGAACAAGATTGAAGATTCGACAAAAGAAGAAAGAATTTTCATTCATTTCAAGAGGATAAAGTACATGGAGCTACAAGCGTACACTGTACGACCTGAGCCGCTCTCCGAGGGTGTTTAGCCTCGTCTTCCTGTCATCAGCAGCCTGGGCAAGCGCTTGTGACCTCAGCTCAGCCTCATTGAAATCTTCCGCCTGAGCCAGACGAGCTTCCGCCTCCGCCAAAGTTGCCCTCTGTGACAACTCCTGCCGCGCAAACTCCTCACTCTGAGCTCTGAGCTCTTCAAGCCGCGCAGTTTCCTCAAGACGCACCGGTATGGCCTTGGATAAGAGGAGATTTACTTTCCTAATCATTTCCTCAGCCTTCGCAATCTTATCCTCAGCGCCAAGAAGAGCACTAGTGGAGGCGTCAATTGCACTTCCAACCTCCGCTTGCCTTGTTTCCAAGGATTTCAAATCAGAAGAGACGGCCTTAGCAGCCTCTTGAGCGGCAAGCCGGGCCTCGTGCTTTCGGGCAACAAGACAAGCGAGCTGCTCGTCAGCTAAGGACGCCGGGTCTGAGCGATAGAGACGGCGCCACTCCTCTACAGCCTTCTCAAGGTCATCCACCAGGAGTTCTAAAGCAGCAGCCTGATGATACCCCTCAAAGTCCCGAATGCTCTCAATGTCACGAGAGAGGACCACCTTCAGCTTTGAGAATGGTACAGGCGAGCCCTTCAAAACTAGGTCGATAGTTCGCTCCAAGCTTCTATAAAAGCTATCGACCAGGTCACCTATGTAATCATTCTCGGCCTCAGCCATTTCGGGCAGGGAGGCAACCTCAGAATAGTCTACCAACCTGGTCGACGCCGTTGCAGAAGAAGCAGCGGGAACACTGACAGTAGCAGGACTAGCCGAAGGCGATCTCGGCGGAGTCCTCATCAAAACCAGCACGCTAGCCACCGCGGAGGTAGGACTGGCAACCACCTCTTGAGCAGCAGGCTCAACCACCAGGGTTGGAGAGGTAGGGCTTGCAATCACCCTCAGTGCCGCACTCGGCAAAACAGTCCGCACCTCACTTATTGATGTGATTGGGAGTGAGGATACCTCCGGAACTGTCGTCCCTTTAACCTCTGGTCCTTCAGCTGATTTAGGCTGATAAGAAGGAAGGTCGCCATACAGCGCGTCCAACACAGCAGCATCCGCCGTGGCCGAGGTGCTCATGTCACCCCTCGATCCCTCAGGAAGATCTACCGGCTCCCTTGAAGCTGATGCATCTTGAGGCCGAACACCTGTAACAAGACTGTGGTTAGTCGGGACACTATATACAGAAGAAGCCAAGAGGGTACGACAATACCAAAGGATGATGTTGCCTCGAACATCTCGTCGGCCGCACCAGTCTCCAGAGGCTCCATCGGAAATTTTTGACAGAATCAACACGAATAGCCGGCTCGCTTTCACTTGCCGAGTATCCTGTGGACCACCCGATAGAGCTCGATGCCTCAGGACTTCCTTTAGAAGTCCCAACGCCTGAAGGACCAACATCAGCCGCGCCACTTCCAGACTCTTTCGAGTGAGCAGGGGAACCGGCTGCAGCCCCATAAGTGAATAGGGGATCATAATGTTCCCCTTTCTCTCCAGCCGTCTCGGCTCCTGCAACAAGAAGCAAAAGATGAGTTATTTGGAATACACCAAAAGCATTATATGAACAAGGTTAATCTTACCCAGACCTGGAGCGAATTCACCACTAGTCGGCTCAGCAACCGACTGTTCAGCTGCTAATGGGGCAGCACGAGGAATCGCTGTAGAGGGGTAACCCTCTACGACAATCGTAGGAGCTTGGCGACGGGGCTTCTTCGCCAATGATTTCCTACGAGAGCTACCTGCCCGCTTTCTCTTGAAGTGGACGTCAGAATCCTCTTCTTCCACTCCTCCCGCACGTCGTGGGGAAGATGCCCCCATCACACCAGAGCTAGCCGCATGAGTATCAGCTCCAGCCCCCATCTTGAAGCGAGGGCTCCCTGCATCAGAAGCCTCGCTGTCATCCACAGCGATGAATTCTTCCAAGCCGGGGACACGAACCCGTTTGCCTTCTCTCTTATCAGAGGCCTTCCGCTTCAGTCGCTGAGAGATTAACTTCACACCCGAACTGTTGGCGTTAAATCCAGGAGGTGTGGAGTTGGAAGACGCGTACCACTGGCAAAAGCACAGGGTCGTCGAGAGGCCGGGATCCTGCAGCGGCGTGCGTAGCCACGCCCCAGTGCCATCCGCAGTGAAGAACCGCCAGGCACGGGCCCCATCAATAAGACTCCCCATGAAAGCCAGGTCCGAATTGGGGTTGCCCACGTACAGCTGGTCGTACCCGAACTGGCGGGCGAGCCGACTTGGAACATAGGGTTCCAGGTAGCAGGTATCCCCACTCCTGTACAGCAAGTGCGAGGGCCGGATGCTGACCAGCCACTCGAAAACGCCCCGACTCATGGGAGACCGCGCCGACTCCGTATCTCGGAATTCCTCGTTGTATCCTGTACCCCGAATACGAGGAAAACAGCGGAACATGCTATAAGCGTCATGACGACGCACTAACTTACGGGCCTCGGCCACGTAGGCTTTCATCCAAGAGCAACTTTCGAATCGGCGGAGAAGCGCAGTTCGAACACCCTGCGGAGGGTCTTCCCCAGCTCCAATCAAAGTAGGGCAGTGTAAGGCGAACCACGCCATCAAGTAGGTGTATGGCAGACCCACCCTAGGATTGGGTCCATCACAAGGCAGGATAGCACTCTTCCCACGCCTCGACGCCGGTGGCCCTTCAAAAAGCCTCCGTTAATGCACGAAGGCCTCTTTGAATACAGCACACCATGGCCGGGAGAAGACCCAGACGGTGGCCATGGGCCAGGCGAACGGCGGGTAGCAGAACATTCGGGTGGACGATGTCACCCGAGGAAGAAGGCACAACACACTTATTTAACCAGACGGTTAAGAAACCGGCCAGCAGCGCCTTCCGAAACATAGGCCGACGGGCCTGATGGTGAAAGCTCCGAAGGGTATCACCCTTCTCATAGGGACCAGTGTCTTCTGTTACGACGATATCCCTTTGGAGACACATCTCCATCCGTTCAACAATATCGCCATCAGCGACTCCGCGATGAGCTGCTTCAGGAGCATTCTTCATGTCTGGGAACAGGTAACTTCCCCAGCTCTTCAAGCTCTTCGAGCTACCCTTGCCACCACCGTGGATGCTGGAACAAATATGCAAGTGGCACATCAACTCCCGATAAGTCTCGAGCATAGCAGGCTCCTGCTTCTCCAGGAGAGCCAACTCCGCCTCACAAGGAAAGTACTCTTCGTATGGAAGAGACCCGAAAGGCAAAGCAGAAATTTCCCACATCTCATGCAAAGCCATGCCCAGCTCGCCAACCGGGGTGAAGAAGGTCCCCGAAGCCGGGCAGTACAACTCAAGGATGGCGTAGAAGCACGCCACCTTCATCTCAATGCCGTAGCAGGTCGCCCTGACGGCCTCATAGAGATTCAACCCCTCCAAGTCCTCCTCGAAGTGAGCGAGAATATAGTTGGTCAACTCCGCCCACCATGTCTTAGGAGGATGAACCCAACCGGGAGCCCTGAAGTCAGTGGCAGGATAGTTCCCGTCAACTGCGCAGAATTGAGTGCCAAAGGTCTGCGCCACAGCCGGGTTCTCTCCCACTGGAAGTTCCCGCGATACCTTCCCAGGGTATAGCTCCATTATGCTGAGGGGAGGGCCCGCCCTCGAATAGCCGGACTGAAAGGTCAATCTCCCAACATGGACGGATTCGACGCTTCGGCTTACGCCCCACGCCATCTTCCGAGCCTGAGTCACATTCACAAAAGAAGATAAAGGAAAGTGCCGCTTAGTCGACGGAAGGTAAAACTTCTCGCCATCCAGTTGAAAGATCCATTGTCCCTCGCCTGCCTGCAACTGGCGATCGGGGTCGGATGCGGCATCCCCGAACATAAAGTCGGGCTTTCTGTAAGTCCGACGGTCAACGTCCTCAAGAGGGGCCGTGGTCAAGATACTCCGCGTGGTCTGCGGATGACCGCCTTGGATGAGTGTATCCCGGACGAGAGAGCTCCGCTCACTGAACAAAGAAGCCTGTCCATGGAATTGCAGGCTGAGGTTACCATCTGCTCGACTGGTTAGCCCAAACAAACTGTTCAGGACACCGGGAGTGTAATGCACTGCAAAGACAGAAATGAACTATGATTAGTTCAACAATCAAGTGGATACGAAGACATAAAAATTCACTAAGGCATAGCCTCGCTCAGCAAGTAAGGCCAGCAAGGCGATAGCTTCGATGAAGCTTGACCTCGCGGATAAAACTGCGTCCAAAGTACCAACTTCGCTTAAGCAGGAAGTGGTATAGCCCCAAGGGCTGACGTCACCAAGAGGGCATCATGGTCAAAAGACACCCTTCGTGGCCTCCTTAACTCCGCATACAGTTTAGCCCCGCTATGGCCAAACCCTCAAAGAAAGCAAGCAAAGATCAGATGATTAGAAGATGAACTTTTATTGATTTAAAAGGAAGGGTACATTAATATTACATCGAAGTTGTGTTTCATACAACACACCCAGTTGCTTAACAAGGTCATCCGCGCAAAAGGCATACAAGTGGTTTTATCCGCTTCTGAGTCAAACCGACTGGACAAAGGAGGCTTTCCTCCTGCACAAGGCCGTAATCAGTGGTGCCGCAAGGACACGGTCATTATTCTCCACAAAAATGGAAGATCTTGCCAGGCCATTTTTGTTGAAGCCTGGCAATAGAAACCTATCGCCGCCAACACGATAGATTACGTATAATGGGAATCGGCAGTGATACCAGTGATCTAACGGGTGTGAGGCCCGCTTTCCCGAAGTGGATCGCCCTTAAAGGCCACCAAAGTTGAAAGTAGGCAATGATGCCAGTGATCTCACAGGTGACGCCCACTACCCCGAAACGGATCATCTCCGACAAAGCGGCTACCAACCTCACCTCAGAACGAATCATCTCGTATAAGAGGCTGCCAATATTCCTCGGCGAATCTACATCCCAAAGCAGGATTCAAAGCGAAGCTGAACTCAACCATCATGGCGACGTTCATACTCCACACACCACCGATCAAAGCAGTTCAAAGTATTTCGAAGTCTGAGCCATTGCAGACTTTCGAAAACTTTGAAGGGGGTCTTGTTGATACTTAAAAAAGACAAGATTCTTGTTGGTCCGAACAATGTCTAAACTTGTTGACATTTACAAAAGACAAGTAACAGACGAGCTGAAGACCAGTTTTCACCCATCTCCGAGGGACAAAGAAGCAACTTGGACTCCACTGATCCAGCAAGCAGACGGTGAACCCGGATTGTTTCTAAACAGACCTCAGCAGGTCTAAGGTGCTAACACTTAGCATCGCATGAGCCCAAAGGGATAGCCTCGTTTGAGAGGCTAATATCACCCAACTTCACCTTGAAGCCATTCAAAGCCTCGCCAAGAAGCTGACTCGCAAACTTCGCCACAGGGGACTTCCAGCTCCGCCAAAGGGTTTCTTTCGGACTTCGCCAAAAGCTGCCTCTAGCCCCGCTACGAGCTCAATGCGGATAGCGCCGCTAAGAATCTGCTATGGTCAACCTTTGACCAATCAAATCTCCGGATGAGATCAGATCCAATCAGATTAAATCCAATTAAGATCAAATCAGAGATCAAATTTGGCAGTTGATTGCCACAATCTCTTGACTCTTCTAAAACGAGTAAGAAGATCAAGGAAAATCCTCCAACGATATGGAAAGGATCAAAACAGATCAAGAAGATCAACTGACCTGCCAATTCTAGCTCCGCAGAAGCTATCTTAGCCTAGCAGCAAGGCTACTTTCCAGATTTAAACAGATTTGATTCAATCTGTTTCTATATCTTCAAGGGACGATTATACCCTTGCTCTCCCTATAAATAGCCCACCAGGGGTACACGAAAAAGAGAAGAGAGAGAGACCACGAAAAAGAGAGAAGACTCCACAAGCAGAGACTTCTTCACGACGCACCGTGCGATCTCGAATTCAGAGATCTTTTAGAGAATTGCTTTCTCTATCCAGGGTGTTGATACCCTAACATCGTCTTTCTTCTCAAGGAATTTCCGGAACCAGGCGAGAAGGAATTCCTTATTGAAGGCGATTTTGAGAAGCAGCAAGAGGGTTCTACCAACCTTCTGTTCTCTGATTCCCCGAACCAAGCGAGAAGGGAATCTCATCGCTCGCATCGTCAAAGGGACAAAGTGGTCGCGCGCTGACCAGACTCCTATCGGCACACTTCTCCAGAATCTCTGAGGAGATCTACTTGTAATCTTTTTAAGAATACTTGTAATTTAGCTCCTCAAATTTTTATTGTAAGTTTTCCCCCTTTGCAAACATAATGGAAAACACTAAAGTTTCAACACGTTTTTGAATTTCCAATATTCATTTTTGTTGAGAGTTGAAATGGGGGTTTTTCCTTTACAAGATATTTTATATTTTTCAAAATCAATTTTCATTTTCTCAAAAGCATTAGATAAATCATTTTTCTCTTTTACAACAATATCAAATTTGTTTTTCAGTAAATCATTTTCCTTTTTCAATTTTTTATTTTGAGATTGTGAAATCTCATACCTATATTGTAATTCTTCGAAAAATTGAGCAAGTTCATCCATGGTTAGCTCATCATCATCAATAGAGTTTTCTAAGCATACCTTTGAAGCATCCTCCCCATGTGCTATGAAGCACATGTTGGCGGTGTCGATCTCCTTTTCGGATTCCGACTCTGTATCATCCCACGTGGCCACCATAGCTTTCTTCTTCTTTGGCCCATTCTTGGAGGTTGTGGCTTGGAGAACGGGGCAATCGGCGATGAGATGTCCGATCTTCTTGCAATGGAAGCAAGGACCGGGTTCTTCTCTTTTCTTTTCATATCTTCCTTGAGGTTTCCCTTTCCGGAAGTTGCTTTGCCTCCCCTTCTTGTAGAACATCTTGCCCACCTTCCGGATGAGCATGACAAAGTCCTCATCGCAATCTTCCGATGAGTCATCCTCTTCATGAATGGTTGGAGTGGCTTTGAAGGCGAGTGCTTTCTTCTTTGGCGCCTCCCTTTCTTCTCTTACTTTCATCTCCATCTCATGTGTCTTGAGATTTCCGATGAAACCGGAGAAGTCCATCTCCTCCCTATCGTTGAGTTCTTTGAGAGTGGTTGCCTTTACTTCCCATGCTTTGGGAAGAGCTCTAATGACCTTCCTTATCTTTTGGTCATTGTCGATTGCGTCACCTAAAGAAGATAAGGCATTAGTAATCTTGGTGAAACGTGTGGGCATGTCATCAATGCTCTCATTATCAAACATATAGAAATTCTCATATTGAGAACGCAACAAGTCAATCTTAGATCTTTTGACTTGTGACGTTCCCTCATGAGTCACAATTAAAATGTTCCAAACTTCAAATGCGGATTTGCAATTAATGATGCGAGATAGGTCATCCTCATTTAGAGCTTGGGTCAAGGTATATTGGGCACTAGCATTTACTTCATAGTCCTTGGTGGTGTCCTCGGACCATGTTTTCTCATCGGTGAGAGGTTCTATAAATTCTTTTGTTATGGCCCAGGCAACCCTAACTCCTAGGGACTTAAGGAATAGGTTCCTCTTGACTTTCCAAATGGGAAAGTTCAAGCCATCAAATTTGGGTGGGGACTTGATGCTAGAAAAATCAATGGATGCCATGAAAACAAATGAAGAATGCACAATAAATATAAATGCACAAAAAGATATAGCCAAATATAAGGATCTCCCTAAGGTGGTTAAACCAAATCAAGGGTTAGGCTCTGATACCAATTGAAATCACCTAGAGGGGGGTGAATAGGTGATGGCTATATGAAATATTACAATAATGCGGAATTAAAAATTCTACTTAACAAATTGTTCAAATTAAAAGACTAGCAATAATAAACACAATAAGTAGTGCAAGAAATAAAGGAGTTTGAGTTTTGAGAAAATTCGAGCAAACGCACGAGTATATGTTTTCGAGGTTCGAGCCACGCTCTACGTCCCCGCCTTCACACTTGAAGGATTTCCACTATTGTTGATCCCACTAGATCGCCAATACAAGGACACACTTGTCCGATCTCTCGTGATGCCGCAACACCACCCGGAGCACACTAGCTCGCTTGAAGCCGATGCCTCTACAACTTCGCTCAAGAAGAAGGTTGATCACACTTGATCACAAAACACTCACTTAGCACAATCCTATAACCAATATGTAGAAGTAGAACTTGGGATTGTGAAGTGCAAAACTAGAGTGAAGTAGAGGAGTTAGCTTCAAGAGGGTGTTTGGAAATTTTGGCTTTGGAAATCTTTTTCTAAAATGAAAGCTTGAAAAATCACTTGTAAAATTATTGTGAAAAATTGTTGTCTTATCATGTTGAAGTGACCACCTATTTATAGGGGATGGAAGACAGGGTAAAACTGGTGGAGAAATTCGTTGGGTGAAGACCCCACAAAAACAGTCAGAAAAATATAGCTGTTGGAGTCTGTCAGACTTTTCTGACAGCTGCCGGTCGACCCGGTCGGTCGACCGCCAACGGTCATATTTTTGACCGTTGGGGGAAACCGGTCGACCGCCCCGGTCGACCCAAACAAACAGAGAGCACTGTAAAGTGCCCGGTCGACCCGAGCGGTCGGCCGACGTGCACACATACACATTTGTGCACGTCGGTCAACCCGGACGGTCGATCGGCCTCTGTCAGGTCTGAAAAACAGACTGTAGAAACCAGGAAAAGGATTTTTTTTTGTTTGGTTTAAGTCTAATGTTTTAAGGATCTTTATAAAAGAGGTACTAGACTTATTAAACCTAAGAGTATGATCATAGATCAATACTCAAACATGTTATATCATTTTGATAGAAAAATCCTTTTTAACAAAAACTTGTTTTTCCAAAAATCGTTTTTTCCAAAACTTGATATTTCTAAAACTAATTTCCAAAACATGTTAACTCTAAAACCTAAGTTGGAAATAATCTGAAATAGAAATTCTTTTTGAAGCCATGAAGCAAACTAAAATGTGTGTGAGTGACAATCCCATAAATCTACTTCTAACATCTAGGTTTTGACAAAAAGTCTAAAAGAAAAGTAAAATACAAATCTTGGTCTTTTCTTCAATGTCTTGATTCCGAAGCTTTCTATTGTGCTTGGCTTGGGAATGCAAATCTTTAGCGGCGTCCAAACTTGTGAGTCTTGATAGTGGAGCCGTCAAATCAACTTGTTTTGAACCTGAAATTCTTTTAAACAAAATTGTTAAATACATAACTAAATATGGTTTGTTATCATCAAAATATTTATCGGGATATTGGGCTAATGGCCTTTGGGCCAACATGAAGTAGACGTCAGGATCTTCTTCCTCCACTTCTTCCACATCAACATGTTCCACGGGGGCTGTACCTACCCCACCAGAAGTAGCTGCTGGAGCCTCAGCACCTGTATCCGCTTCAAAGCGAGGACTTCCTGCATCCGAGGCCTCGCTATCATCAACAACAATGAATTCCCCGAAGCCTGGCACGCGGACTCTCTTACCCTCGCTTCTCTCTGTGACCTTCCGCTTCAACCGCTGAGAGATCAAATTCACACCAAAGGAATTAATAGAAAATTCAGTTGGTGTGGAGTTCAAAGTTCTATACTACTGGCAGAATCCCAGGGTCGTCAGAAGGTTCGGAGTCCTCAGTGGCATGCACAGCTGCGCCTCAGTACAGCCAGCAATATAAAACCGCCAGGCACGAGCTCCATCGATGAGGCTCCCCATGAAGGCCAGGCTACTGTTCGGATTACCTATATACAGTTAGTCATTCCCAAACTGACGAGCAAACCGACTCGGAACATAGGGCTCCAGGTAACAGGTGTCCCTGCTTCTATACAACAAGTAGGATGGCCGGATGCTAACCAGCCATTCGAAGACTCCCCGACTTAACGACGTCTGCCTTTCCCCTACATCCTTGAATTCTTCACCATACCCTGCATCGCGAATGTAGGGAAAGCACCGAAAAAGGCTATAGACGTCATGACGGCACAGCAGCTTGCGGATCGCAGCCATATAAGTCCATGACCACGAACACCCCTCAAATCGACGAAGAAGCGCCATTCGAACACCTTCTGGGGGTTCCTCACCGGCTTCGATGATAGAGGGGCAGTGAAGGGCGAACTATGCCATGAAATAAGTATATGGCAAACCAATTCTGGGGTTTGGTCCATCACGAGGCAAGATAGTTCCCTTTCCCCGCTTCGTTGTTGGTGGCCTACAAAAAGCCTCCGTCAATGCACAAAGCCCTCTTTGAATACAGCACACCATGGTTGGAAGAAGTCCAAGAGAACGACCATGGATTAGACGAACAGCCGGTAATAACACAGTTGGATGAATGACGTCGCCAGACGGAGATGGCACCACGCATCTCTTCAACCAAACCGTTAAAAAGCCAGCCAGAAGTGCCTTCCGGGACATCAATCGACGAGCCTAGTGGTGGAAACTCCGAAAAATATCACTTTTCTCATAGGGTCCGTCATCCTCTTCTAGAATCAGATCCCCTTGAGAGTGCTCTTGCATCCGGCGAAAGATGTCTTCATCTGCAACCCCACAATGAGCGGCTTCAGGAGTACCTTCCAAGTCAGGGAACAAATAATTTCCCCAGCTCTTCAAACTGCATGAAGCTCCCTTATGGCTCCCATGCATGCTTGAGCAAATGTAAAGGTGGCATATCAACTCCTGGTAAGTCTCAAACAAGGCGGGTTCCTGCTTCTCCAGAAATGCCAATTCCGCCTCGCACGGGAAATATTCTTTATATGGGAGAGACCCCAAAGGCAGAGCAGAGACTTCCCACATCTCATGCAAAGCCATGCCCAATTCGCCAACAGGGGTGAAGAAGGTCCCTATAGTCGGGCAGTACAACTCAAAGATGGCATAGAAGTTCACTACGCTCATCTGAATGCCGTAACAGGTCGCCCTGACGGCCTCGTAAAGTCCCAGCCTCTCCAGATCTTCTTCAAAATGGGTAAGGACATATAAAGTCAAATCCCTCCACCATGCCTTGGGAGGATAAATCCACCCAAGGGTCCTGAAATCAGTGGCTGGGTAATTACCGTGAGCCTTAAAGAACTGATTCCCAAAAGTCTGAGCCACCGCGGGATTTTCTCCCACTGGGATGTCCGGAAGTACGTTCCCAGGGTGGAGACCCAATATGCAGCGAGGACCCGCCCTTGTATAAGCAGGAGACGGAGCTATCAACTTCCCCACATGAACGAAATCGGTAGTCCGCGTCACTTACCACTGCATCTTTCGAGCCCTCGTTACACATTGAAAGAAGGACGAGGGAAAGTGGCGCTTGCTAGAGGGGAGATAATACTTGAAAAACACCTAGAGGGGGGTGAATAGGTGTAAGTGCTAATCTAGTGAACTAAATGCGCTAGATGCGGAAGCTAATGTAAATTTTACAATCACACTTAATACAACACACAAGTGTAGCCGAATTCCCCGTGAAGGGCTCTGGACTAACTCCTCTTGATTCCCATTGAATGGGTTGAGGTGCTATGTGAAGCTCTTGTGGTTAAGTATAAGTGAGGCACACACGAACAACCAAGCATATACAAGATATAGCAATATGAATTATGCAAGGCACAACAAGCAATATATGATATGAATGAAGTATGATGCTTTGCACAAATAAATGAGAGAGAGAGTTGAGAGATATTGGATCAAACGCAAACACAAGAATATGTTTCGAGGTTCGAGCCCCTAGCTCTACATCCCCGCTTACACCACCGTGTAGGATTTCCAATCCACTATAGGAGTGCCGAACTCCTCTCTCAATGCCACCGAGGCAATACAACAACAATCCACCTCTACCGAAGAGGGATAAGGCCCGTAGCCAATACAATCACAATCACCTCTACCGAAGAGGGATCCAAACACCACTCCGATCAACCTCTACCAAAGAGGGATACACAAATAAAAGGAGGTTTACAACTTAGAGGCTTAACCTCAAATAATCTCTTTTCTCTCTTTTCCACAAAACAAGGATCCTAATAGATTAGGATAGTATGATAGCTCAAGTGTGGAATCAAGGTGTTTTTGGAAACAAGCAACAAAGAAAAACTACTTGGGAAATCTCTTGTAAATGATAGAAAATGAAAATCAAAACAATCTCCCAAAACCCTAGTTTTCTTTGACTTTTCAAAAACCCAAAACAGTAAAGATGAAATCTTTTTAGCACAAAAACTCTTTTCAAAACTTGTTTTAAACTCAAGAAAACTGAGAATTTTTCTCTTGTAAAAACCTTGGCCAAAATCCCAAGAATTGGGGTTTATATAGGCCCATCAGAAAACTAACCGTTAGGCTGATGTGGCAGCCTGACAGGCTAACGGACGACCGGCCCGGTTGACCGCCAACGGTCAGAAAAGTGACCGTTGGGCAAACACGGTCGACCGGCATGGTCGACCCAAACAAACAGAGAGCACTGCTCTCAGACTCGGTCGACCGCCCGGGTCGACCGTCCCAGAGCTGCCAAACGTGCACAGATCTGTGCACGTCGGTCGACCGGCCCGGTCGACCGACTTCACCCAAGTCGACTACTAAACTGACTTAGTCGACTGGTTGAAGCCTGGAACAGAAAAACTGGGTCAGAAAAACAGTTTAAAAATATTTTGAAAATTCTTTTATCTTTTCTGAAAATTCCATAAAAATTGTTTTATCATTTTACTTTGATAAACAAACTTGTGATAAAAATTTCAAGACATATATCAATCATATCAATTCATTTTTGAGTCTTGCAAATTTTATCAAAAACAAAACTTGTATTTTATCAAACTTCGATTTTCGAACACATGAATAGAAAAGTCAAAATAAGTTTGTCTAGGAAGTTAAAAGCATGTATGTATATCTAGAACATATCTAATATACATAAAAATTATTTAAACTTGTTTTGATCAAACTATTCATGAAAACCAAAAAACCAAAACATGAAACGTGTGTGTTTGTGCACTTGAGCATATCAACTATACTAAGCTTTACAAATGGATCTAAAACACACTCAACAATGGATACCTAAGTCTTCTTGACGATCTTCATCTTCAAGTAGACTTGCTCCAAACTCCATCCATGGGCTAGGCAATGTGTGATCTTGAAGCTTTGGCCCTGGAATCGCCATGAAAAGCTTCTAAACACCTTTGTTGAAGCTAATCACCAACTAATATCTTGCTAATGATCTGAAACTTAAACAACACAAGATTATTAGTAAATATAACTACATGAGTTAATCATCATCAAAACTAGGGTGGAAGGCTTTTGGGCCAACAATCTCTCCCTTTTTGATGATGACAAAACTCATGGAGTTATATATGCATGGATTAAAGTTAAGCTTCAAAGAAGCTCCCCCTTAACTCATGCATAAAACAAATAAACATAAATATGCAATGAATGTACATAAACATGTATGCATCAACATGCATAAAACACATAAACATGTTTTAGAAGCTCTAGATACCAATTAAATTAATAAAATATTAACAAAAACACTAGATGCTCTAGAAATCAATAAAACTTAATATATGCAAAAACATAAGTATGCATATAAAACTCAAATTATTCTCCTCCTTTTTGTCAATCATCAACAAAGGGTAAACAATCAAAACAATAAATGAGGGGTAAAAATCTTTCTCCCCCTTTTTGTCAATCAAAACAATAAAACAATATTCTCCCCCTTTTTTTTTGTCTAAAACAAAAACAAGATCAATAATGGGTGACTATAAAAACATGATATCAATTGAAAATATGTCAATGAAGCATCTTGATACCAATTGAAAGTAAACAAAAATCAATAAATGTTATATGCTATATACATTCATGAAGAGGAAGACGCTAAGTTAGCTTCCCTACACATATGCATTACATGAAGGAGGGATGTTAAGCCCTAATTCACATAACACACATTATGTAATGCATAAGAGGAGATGTGAAGCTCCCCCTACACACGTGTACCACATAAAGAAGAGATGTTAAGCTCCTCAATATATGATACACTCAACATGAATCTATATGTGGAAGAGATGTTAAGCTCTCCTTACATATAGTCAATACAAATCAAAACTTTTGAATATTTTTCTTTAAACACAAAATTTTTAGATACCAATTTAAAACACAAGACATCTTGATATCAAAAGATAGTATATTTTTTTAAGTCATATAAACAATTGAAATGACTATTTTCTATCATAAAGCAAGGGAGTGAAAATACAAATACCAATTGAAATATGAAAATCGAATTTTCTCCCCCTTTATGAAATACCAACAAAAACTATGCTTAGGCTTGAAATAAGATACCAATTGAAAACTAAATCAATTGAAATAAAGTTGAAGCTCAAGCTCTAGCATAAACAACATTTGTGCTTAAGATATAGAAATATAATAGCACAAATAAAACAAGTATATGTGTATGAAATAGAATGAGTACCAATCACTAATAGATGATACCAATTGAAAGAGTTCAATGATACCAATTGACATAACAATAAAAGCATGGTATAACTCATATAACTAATCCACCCATCTCATGCACAAGTTTAAAAAGATTTTCAATATAAACATACAAGGCATGGACTCCCATCTAACCTCCCATTAAGGGTAGGGGTTTTCAAAAAATAGATTTGAAAAATAAGCTTTGTTTGAAAAACTCTACCAAAGTGAAGAATACTGTAACTAGTTAAATGGAAAATCTTTTAAACTAGTACGAAATCCTTCAAGCAAGGAATAAAAACAAATTATTTTTCATGAAACATGAAATCCACATGATAATCAACACTCTAAGCCAATTAAGCATAAATATAACTCATGAAAACAAACACATGAGTAAATAAGAAATGTGAGTGTACAAATACAATGTGAAGAACATGATCATGAAAATATACAATTTAGCTCAATATTCCTTTAAGCAAGAAAACACGAAAATCATTAAAACTTATTTAATCTTCAAGGTATATGTATGTCCTATACAAATTAAAGTGTACATACATATCCAAACACAACGAGTCCACAAAGATATATGCATGAAGGCACGTGGCTCAAAAAGGATGTATATGTATAACAATAATTTGGATTAAAATAGACATATACATGAAGTCAAACAATTAAACACAAAATCAAGAAAAACTAAATTTTCACCAAAACAAATTTCATTTCAAGGTATATGTATGAATTGTCAACACAATAAGTATACATACATATCCCTAAACACAATTGAGTCCATATATAGATTTGTATGAAAGGCAAATGACTCAAGGGTATACATGTAAATCTTAAAGTTTGGCAAAATACACATATACATGAATTGAAAACTTATACACATAAAACAAATCCAAAAATAGGAATACAAGTTTAAAATGCATGAATCATCAAAACTAGATTATACTAGCACATCTAATGGGTTCAAATAAGCAATCAAGCCCAAACATATATAGATTTATTTGTGGCCCACTATATGTTCAAGTATAAATCTTCTAGTTTTAATGAAAACTAACATCTAAACATGTAATCAACTCATGACGCAAAAAACGGGATAAAAATCAACATGATAAGCAAAAACATGATTACTATGAATATCCACATGTTGTTATATTTATGATGTACATGATAGTTAATCAAATACGAGAACACAAAATAATAATCCATATTAAACATGGGTGTCTCAAATACTATACATGTATGTCAAGAATCTAATTAACATGGCATTTTCATACTAATCACTAAACAATAAAACATGCTATAAATAATGAATATGAAAGCATGTAAACAAAAATTAGGAGTTAGGAATCGTTACCAAAACCTAGAAGGCAACTCTCCTTGTCTCCAAAACATAGTGGTCATCTCCACCAAACTTCCCTTGAAAGTGATGCATCCAATTGATATCCTTTAAGTACGGAACGCATCCACTCCAAGGTACGGCAACTCTCACGTCATGTGAGAGCCCACACCTACATTAAACAAAGGAGGGGTGACCTTTGGTACCCATACTCTTTTGGGTCCATGGGGTTAGTACCTTCTCTAACCCAAACAATATTCTTTGCTAAATTACAATCATGTATACGATCAAAACAAAATATAGCAAGGTGACCCTTACGTCCACAATGTGTACAAGTGTACACATGAGCATACATTGTGTGATGGTGTCCGTGAGGAGCATATGTATGCCGTGGAGGGTGTGCATGAATAGATGGAACTTGTTTCTTTCGAAACAAAGATTCCAAACGTGAGTGGTTCATGGCATATTGGCTCATAGTGGAGCCCAAACAATCCATTTTCTTCTTAATTAAATTTATATCATTTTCAATCAAAGAAGAAGTGGAGCATGCAATGGGTGGAGTGTGTGAAACTGCCCTAGCATGGCAAACATGTGCATCAATTTTATTTTGCAAAACAATATTTTTATCTAAACAAACATTTAAATCATTTGAAATAGAAATTATTTTGTTTTTCAAAGCAACATTCTCTTTTAAAACAAAATCAACTTTTGAAGACAAATTTTCATTTTTCTTCAAAATAACATGGTAATCATTTTTAGATTTTAAAAACTCATTTTCTTTAAGTGCAAGGTCTAGTTGAGATCTCAATGAATCCCTTTCATTATAGACCTCAACCTTCTCTTGCAAAATCTTGTCAAGCTTAGAAGACAATTTTTCATTTTCTTTATTTAATGCAAAAGTCTTCTTTTTCAAAACATTATATTTTTCTATTAGTTTTTCACAAATAATAGATAGTTCTTCATTTAAAGCATGAGGATCAACATAATCATTTGAAGAACTAGCATTATCATCATCATCTAAGTGGGTTTCCGAGTGTACCTCAAGGGAGTCATTCCCTTGGATCATATGGCATTGTTGTGGCTTGGATTCTCCACTAGATTCCTCTTCTTGGATTTGCACTTGAAGCTTGGAGGTGTCGGTGGTTGTCAACAAATTCCACACTGCAAAGGCGGAATCAAAGTTAGAAACACGCAAAAGATATTTTTTAGGAAGTGTGCATCTAATGGCCTCAAGGGCTTGTGCATTGGCCCCTATATGCTTGCTATCACTAAGGTAGGATTCCTTTGTAATGGCAAGATGAACCTTATAACCTAGGGTTTGTAGGTAAATGGCCATCCTAGTCTTCCAAACAACAATGTTGGAAGGGTTAAAGCTAGGTGGGGTCATGAAGTCCATGGATGTAAACTAAATGTGTGCAAACAAGCAAATGCAAATGTAGATTAGCAAACAAATGGATCTCACTCTTAGGATGTTAAGCCTAAGTATCAGGAGCACTAGCTCTGATACCAATTGAAAAACACCTAGAGGGGGGTGAATAGGTGTAAGTGCTAATCTAGTGAACTAAATGCGCTAGATGCGGAAGCTAATGCAAATTTTGCAATCACACTTAATACAACACACAAGTGTAGCCGAATTCCCCGTGAAGGGCTCTGGACTAACTCCTCTTGATTCCCCTTGAATGGGTTGAGGTGCTATGTGAAGCTCTTGTGGTTAAGCATAAGTGAGGCACACACGAACAACCAAGCATATACAAGATATAGCAATATGAATTATGCAAGGCACAACAAGCAATATATATATGAATGAAGTATGATGCTTTGCACAAATAAATGAGAGAGAGAGTTGAGAGATATTGGATCAAACGCAAACACAAGAATATGTTTCGAGGTTCGAGCCCCTGGCTCTACATCCCCGCCTACACCACCGTGTAGGATTTCCAATCCACTATAGGAGTGCCGAACTCCTCTCTCAATGCCACCGAGGCAATACAACCACAATCCACCTCTACCGAAGAGGGATAAGGCCCGTAGTCAATACAATCACAATCACCTCTACCGAAGAGGGATCCAAACACCACTCCGATCAACCTCTACCAAAGAGGGATACACAAATAAAAGGAGGGTTTACAACTTAGAGGCTTAACCTCAAACAATCTTTTTTCTCTCTTTTCCACAAAACAAGGATCCTAATAGATTAGGATAGTATGATAGCTCAAGTGTGGAATCAAGGTGTTTTTGGAAACAAGCAACAAAGAAAAACTACTTGGGAAATCTCTTATAAATGATAGAAAATGAAAATCAAAACAATCTCCCAAAACCCTAGTTTTCTTTGATTTTCCAAAAACCCAAAATAATAAAGATGAAATCTTTTTAGCACAAAAATTCTTTTCAAAACTTGTTTTAAACTCAGGAAAACTGAGAATTTTTCTCTTGTAAAAACCTTGGCCAAAATCCCAAAGAATTTGGGTTTATATAGGCCCATCAGAAAACTAGCCGTTAGGCTGATGTGGCAGCCTGACAGGCTAACGGTCGACCGGCCCGGTCGACCGCCAATGGTCATAAAAGTGACCGTTGGGCAAACACGGTCGACCGGCACGGTCGACCCAAACAAACAGAGAGCACTGCTCTCAGACTCGGTCGACCGCCCGGGTCGACCGTCCCAGAGCTGCCAAACGTGCACAGATCTGTGCACATCGGTCGACCGGCCCGGTCGACCGACTTCACCCATGTCGACTACTAAACTGACTTAGTCGACTGGTTGAAGCCTGGAACAGAAAAACTGGATCAGAAAAACAGTTTAAAAATATTTTGAAAATTCTTTTATCTTTTCTGAAAATTCCATAAAAATTGTTTTATCATTTTACTTTGATAAACAAACTTGTGATAAAAATTTCAAGACATATATCAATCATATCAATTCATTTTTGAGTCTTGCAAATTTTATCAAAAACAAAACTTGTATTTTATCAAACTTGGATTTTCCAACACATAAATAGGAAAGTCAAAATAAGTTTGTCTAGGAAGTTAAAAGCATGTATGTATATCTAGAACATATCTAATATACATAAAAACTATTTAAACTTATTTTGATCAAACTATTCATGAAAACCAAAAAACCAAAACATGAAACGTGTGTGTTTGTGCACTTGAGCATATCAACTATACTAAGCTTTACAAATGGATCTAAAACACACTAAACAATGGATACCTAAGTCTTCTTGACGATCTTCATCTTCAAGTAGACTTGCTCCAAACTCCATCCATGGGCTAGGCAATGTGTAATCTTGAAGCTTTGGCCCTGGAATCACCATGAAAAGGTTCTAAACACCTTTGTTGAAGCTAATCACCAACTAATATCTTGCTAATGATCTGAAACTTAAACAACACAAGATTATTAGTAAATATAACTACATGAGTTAATCATCATCAAAACTAGGGTGGAAGGCCTTTGGGCCAACAATACTTCTCGCCATCAAGTTTGAAAATCCACTGCCCCTCTCCAGCTAACAGCTGGTGATCATTGTCTGGCTCCGCATCTCCCAACATGAAGCCGGGCTTTCGATAAATTCTTCGGTCAGAATCTTCAAGGGGAGCAGTAGTTAAGATGCTCCTCATGGTGCGCTGAACCCCAGCATGAATAAGTGCATCCCGACTAGGAGCGCTCCGATCGCTGAATAGTGAAGCCTGCCCTTGAAACTATAGGCTAACATTGCCATCCAGCCCCCTGACTTTTCCAAAGAGACTGCTCAGAGGACCAGGAGTATAGTGCACTGCAAGATAACCAGGAAAAACTATGGTTAGTTCATCGACTGAAGGAAAGCTAAAACAAGAATATAATTTTTTGTTAAGGCATAGCTACGCTCTCCGAGCGCAGTTGGCCAAACAATAGCTTCACCCCGAAGCTCAGCTTCGCAGCAGCAGCTTAACTCCGCACTCCACATGAAGGCAGGATGCATAAAAGTATCTAAGTATTAGCTTCGCTCTGGAAGCTAGTAGCTTCGCTCTGGAAGCTTGACCTCGGACAACAGAACACGACAAAGCCCCAGGGTCTAACTTCGTCAGAAGGGTACTGTTGCCTAAAAATTGTTTTAAGGGCATTAAGGTCCTTTTTTAGCTGCGCTCCAAAGGTTAGCTTTGCATCCTATCATTCGACAGGTTGTGAACCGCCTAAGGGTTAGCTTCGCATAGAAGCTTGGAGAAGAAACCCCTTCGGGTCTTAGATTCCCAATCAAGAAATCAAGAGAAATTAAGGAACTTGAGCTCCCTGAGATCACTGGATCACAATGAATCGTTCTAGATTCATTATGAAATAGCCAGGAATTGGCTTCATAAAGAGATGAAAATCTCTGAGTAAAAGGGAAAGATCCCTACCCGCGATAGGTCGTTCGATGACCGGAGGAGGAGAAGGACCCTCCGTCGTAGAGGTTGCTACCTCTTTTCTTGCTCGTCTTTTGGGAGCCATTGGAGAAACTGAAGAAGTGCTCGAATTTCCAAACGAAGAAGAAAGAAGGAGAAGAGATTTGGAGTTCTTTAAAAATTCAAAGAGAAGTGGTGCCTTCTTTTTTAGCCTAATCGGGTTTTTATAGGCGGATGATTACCTAAATGTCACCTCCTCGAAAGGAGCGCAGGCAGTCATTTCAAATTAATTTGAAACGGCACCTAAGCGCCTTCCCAAGAAGCGTTGCTTCAGCCTCGCTAAGGGCTAACTCCGCCGTGAGTTCAGCGTCGACCTTATGTGACGTTTGAGTAACTTCGCTGAAAAATGAACCTTAGCCTCGGTGAGAGCTCGGCTCTAACTATGCAGAAAATTCATGCTAGCTCTGCTGGAAGTTCGTTCCTGATTTAGCTGCGATTCTGTCTCTAACTTCGTAGGAAGTTTAGCTCCGCCGGTCCATTCCAATTGCCTTCAAAATTCAAAAGGAAGAGGAGGGGAACAGAACAGATAAGCAGAAAATAAAGCTTTTATTGATTCAAAGGGGAAGATACATTGATACTACATCAAGATTGTCTTTCATACAAATCTTCGCTTCAAGGGCATACAAGTTGTCCTATCTACTTTCAAGGTGATAAGCCGAACCAACTGGATACGAAAGGCCTTCCTCCTGCACAAGGCCGTAATCCTTCGCTTAATAGCAGATTTTGTTATCAAGAAGCTGGATCTTCTTTGATGAAAATTGGCAAAGGACTGGTTGCCACCAGAAAGCCGGATCTTCTTAGATTAAAATTGGCAAAGGAAGGATCCGAGACCTTACAGGTGACGTCCGCCTTCCCGAAGTGGATCATCTCGGATAAGCGACTACCAGCCCCTTCCCGAAGTAGATCATCTCGGATAAGCAACTGCCAACCTCTTCTTAGAACGCACATTAATTGCTCCAGTATGTTCCTCCTGCTTATGGTCAGAGCTTCAACTCGAAGATCAAGAGGCAAGTTTCTAGTCTCTTTCATCAAGACAAAAGACTGGCAGGCACAGTTCACTGCAATGCAAACTGGAAACAAGTTAGCGTAGCAAAAAGAAAATATAGAGATGAAGTGCTAAGTCAAATTCTTTAGGCGGAGCAATTCATATCCGATCTAGTGGCGCTTCAGTTAAGCAGAGGATAGCCTCGCTTGCCCAGTGATGATGGACTAGCTCAGCAAAAGCCAAGTCCTAGCCTCGCCTACATGGCTAAGCCAGACTGATCTAGAGGGACGCAGTCATGACCCCACCTATATGGCAAGACTGGCTCGACCTTGAAGAGACTAAGTCCTAATTCTTGCCTACGTGGTAGATTTAACAGGCAGATTCAATAGATCAAGACAGGAATCCCACATGGGAAAGTCTGTTTCTAATCAAGCGAGAATGATAGCCTCGCCGAGAAGCTAGAAAATAGGGCTGAAGCCCTTCTCTACAAATCAGTCAAATACAAAATGAAGAATAAGGGAAATCAATCCCTAAAGTAACTGGTAAAGCTAAGATTAAGGGAGGTAAGCTCCCTAAAGTCACCATTCTATTGGTAAAAGTCTCTGGATGACCATGACTTACCAGTTCTTGACCAGTTAGTAACTAGAGTGGGCGCCCCCACTATTTTAGAAATCTGAGTCTCCTTCTCTGGACAACCAAGAGAAGTCATGAACAGACTGTTTCCCTGAAGAGGACTTCAAGTATCCTATTTATAAGCCTCATGGCCTGACCACACCGCCGCTACTTCAAGCTTAGAAGCGCGAGCGAATTTAAGGCATTCAAGTACTGAGCCTTGAGAAAGGGAATAGTCTCCCTCAGAAATGCACGCAAAAGGAATGATCTCCCTCGTTAATGCAAGAGAGGTTATTCTAACCTCAGAAAAGAGAGCAATCTCTCTCGTAACTAGCCGAAGAGCAGTTAGCCTCAGGAAAGGAACGTCGTTCCAAACACCGAGTTGATGCGAAGTTATCCAGACGCTAAGCTATCCAGATGTGAAGCTATTCAGAATCGCGAATCTACACGATTTCTCGGCGAACTTATTCCAATCCGAAAGCAGAATTGCAAGCAAAGCTAAACTCAACCACTATGGCGACGTTCGCATGTCACATACCATCAATCAAAGCAGTTCAAAGTATTTCGGAGTCTGAACCAGTCCATTGCAGACTTACGAAAACTTTGAAGGGGGTCTTGTTGACACTCTAAAAAAGATAAGATTCTTAACTAGCCTGAACAATGTCTAACTTGTTGATATTTACAAAGACAAGTGGCAGACAAGCTGACGACCAGTTCTTCACCCATCTCAAAAGGGACGAATTAGCAACTTGGACTCTACTGATCTGACAAAGCAGACAGTAAACTAAGGAAAGCTCTTAGGGGACATTAAGTTAGCTCAACACTTAGCCCCGCATGAGCCTACAAGATGAGTCTCGTATGAGAAGCTGAAATTGCTTAGCATCACAGAAGTCCCCTCGCGAACTTCGCTGCAAGAGGTGCTTAGTTAACTCCGCAGGCGGTTCACTTCGCCCAAATCCTATGCAGCCGCACAGAAGGTTAATGGGTAGCTTCGCCACGAAAGTATCCAGCTCCGCTGAAGAGCTTTCTTTCTAACATCGCCAGACGCTTCCCCCAGCTCCGCTGCAAGCTCGACGCAGTAACTCCGCTGCGGGTCTTTTATGGTCACCTTTGACCAATTAAGTCTTCAGATGAGATCAAATCTATTCAAGGTCAAATCTAATCGAGATCAAATCTGAGATCAAATTTGATAGTTGTTTACCATAATCTCTTGACTCTTCTAAAACAAGTAAGAAGATCAGGGGAGATCTTTCAGTTATTTGAAAAGAATCAAAGCGGATCAGGAGATCAACATTACCTGCTATTCCTAGCTTCGCAAAAGCTGATTCTAGCTCGCGGCAAGGCTACTTTCTAGATTTAAACAGATTAGCTTAATCTATTTTCAGACTTTCAAGGGACAATTATACCCCTGCTCTCCCTATAAATAGCCCACCAAGGGTATACGAACGAACACACACGGAGAGAGAGGCTGAAAAGAGGAGAGACGGCTAAATAGAGATCTATTCTCTTGCTTCCAAGAATTCAGAAAACTACTTCTCTAATCAGGGTGCTAATACGCTAAGATCTTCCTCCCTCTCAAGGAATTTTTAGAACCAGGCGAGAAGGAATTCCCAAGTGGAGGCAGTTTGAGAAGTAACAAGAGGGTTCTACCAACCTTCTGTTCTCCGATTCCCCGAACCAGGCGAGAAGGGAATACCATCAGGCAGCAATCCGACTGTCTGATCGATCGCATCGTCAAAGGGACAAAGTGGTCGCGCGCTGACCAGACTCCTATCTGCACACTTCCCCAGAAATCCCAGAGGAGATCTACTTGTAATCTTTTTACTTTAAAAGAATACTTGCAATTTAGCTCCTCGACCCCCTTTTTTGTAAGTTTTTCCCTTTGCAAATCAATAGGAAAAAGCGTTAGATTCTACAGAGACAATATAGGTATTGATTTGTGTAAAGAAGGATATTACCAAAAGGGTGCTACTCTGCATTATGTTCCCCCGCTTTTCTGAAAATAATACCACCTAAAACAAGTAGAATTTTTCAACTTGCTCATGTTATCTATGCCTTCTAATTGCTTAACTGTTGATTTTTTTTGTATTTGTAATACCCTAATCTGCTAATACCTATATAGTATCGATAATCTGATTTATTTTTTTATTATTTACAAATTGAGTCTTGTTAAATATCTATTTTATCTAAAAAGTTAATTATAGTATTGATAAATTTTTTTAAAAAATTAAAATGATTATTTATACCTGATAATATTTAATAATACCATTATTTATATTTAAACCAAGTATTGAAACATATCAACAAATAAATTTGTTTTGATTTATTTATATTGACAAAATTATTTTAGATAAATGAATATTTCTATAAAATCAATTATTATTTTATTATAATTGAGCGGTATTTCTATAAATAAAAAAATATTTAAAATAATAAAATATAAATGTGTGCATATTAATAATCTAAATTTTTATATGAATAATAATACTCATAAATAAATTTTATTGGACAATATATATATTTATGTATTAAACACCCAACTTTTTTTTAGAAAATATAATTTTAAAATAAATAATTATAAGGAAAAAAATTCTACAGCTACCTACTTTGCTTCATAATTAGAAAAGCCCTAGCTTCATAATTTTGTTCACTACAGCCACATCCACATCAGCATAAACTGATTCCATTCAACCACTACTTCTTTTTATATTTTTATTTCCTCTTTTACCCTTCCCCATCACCCACGCGCTCTCCCCCAAACCTTGACCCCGACACAAAGTTATTCACGGCTAGACCTGTGCGATCAGGTTACTGTGGGGGATTGAAAGGGGGCGGAGAGCCATCCTTGAGGATCTCAAGGGGCGGACCCCTGGACAAATTTTTCTGGGATTGACCTTTTGCTAATCTTTTTTGTTTGTGCTTGTGATGAGTTTTGTTTGTGTTTAGATCTGGATAGGGGTTTGTTGATGATGATGATGTTGATATGAGGACTGTGACTCATAATCGCAGTCATCTGTGAAGACTAACTCAGAAATAGGATATTTTGTGAGGACTGTGTTCATGGTCGCAGTCATCACAAGAGGACTGCAACCATGATCGTAGTCCTCACAAAGAACTAAAAAATAGGGCACTTTTATGAATATTGTGATTATGGTCGCAGTCCTAATAAAGAGGACTGCGATCATGATTGCAATCCTATAAAGACTCAAAAACATGATATTTTTGTGAGAATTGTGATCATGATCGCAGTCCTCATAAATAGTGCATTTTGTGAGGACTGCGATCATAATCTCAGTCTTCAAAAATAGGGTTATGATAATTTTGTTAAGATTGCGATCACAGTCACAGTCATTAGAAATAAGACATTTTTGTGAGGACTGCGACTATACTGCGATCATTTTGTGAGGACTGCGATCATAGTCACAGTCCTCAAAAATAGAGCATTTTCAAAGCATCTATTTTTTTGAAGCAGTTACTTAGTGGCATTTTCGTCTTTCACAGATGATGAGCGCTTCAGCGCTTGGCACGTGGGCGCCATCCTTACTTTAAAAAAGAAGATGGTTGAAGCGAATAAAATTATGCGAGTAAGTTTTTTTTTCTAATTACGGTTTGACTTAGGTGGCTGAAACGAAATCCCCCTAATTATAATTTATATAATTATTTAAAGAAAAAATATAGTTTATATAATTTTAAATATACTTTATAAGTTTATTTTTTCTCTAATTTTCTTTTATTTTCTTTTACTTTCTTTCATTTTTCTAGCCTTTTCTTTTTTCCCTGCACTTTTCTCTACCGCCTCTCTCCACCGCCTCTCTCTAATAAATCTTTCTTCTTCTCTCTTTCTCTCATTTTTTTGTCTCCTCTCTCTTATACTCCTTTCATCTCTATCTCTCTTTCCCTCTCTTTTTCTTACTCTCCCTCTCTCTTTAACTCACCCTCACCCATTTTCTCTCCCTCTTTCCTTCCTGGATGACCCATACTGGTTTAGCGCTGCCGATAACACCACCGCGCCGCCCTAGCAGACCACCCAGCCTTTTCCCTTCTCTCTCTCTCTCTCTCTCTCTCTCTCTTTCTCTCTCTCCTCTCTTTCTATCTCCCTCTTATTCTTCTTCTCCTTCTTATTCTACTTCTCTTCTCTCTAGCCGCGCATGATAGCGCCACTAGAAAGCCGCCGCTGCGTCAGCGTGCCCAGGCCACCACTTATGAACCACTGCCACCCCCGCATCCACTTCTCTTTCTTACTCTCCCTCTCTTTCCTTCTCTTGTTTTTCTCTCCCCCGTCGCTGCGCCGCCACCAGCAGCCCCTCTCTCCCCCCTCTCACATGTTGGACTCAAACCCGCACCTAAAACCTGACCCGTTAACCCATTGTCCCAAACCACATTCAATTAACTAATAGGTTTGGGTTATTGGATCTGAACATGACCCGGTAGCAACCCGAGCACACATCCAAAACAAAAGAAAGGTAAAATTTCATTTAAGCCCCTGATAAATTAATTAATTAATTTTAAGGACCTGGAATAATTATCATTTGCCACTTGAATAAATTTAGTTAGTACAAAACTAACCCATTTTTATTAATTTTGATGTTCGGGCGATTTCTCGGTCATCCGGAGTCTGATTTGGATGATTCTTAAACCATTAGAATCCTGGAGGCGAGAACTGTATATTCATGACCAAACAGGAATCAAAGGCTCATAGAATCTCTTGTAGTTTCTTGCATATTAAGTGAGTGTTTGTTTTAAATTTTTTTAATCGATTATATTTTAAATTAAATATGAGTGCTTTTAAATCATTCTTCAATAAATCTTAGTTTATATTTATTTATCTTTTGATATAAAAATTAAATATTATTTAATAATAAATAAAGAAATATTGCATAATGATTTATCTATAATTTAATGAAATAATCACAATTCTTTATTTAAATTAAAGTATAATGGGTAAATTAGTTTCAAAATGTTCGGATTACATGACCTGAAAATCCTAACTACGTAAAGCAATTAAACCAATGTAATAATTATAAGGATTAGTAATATATTGATTTAAACATTATAATTAGAATTACTGGAATCACTGAGATAAATATTGTTATGTGAATTACTTATTCGTCTTACTAAAAATTACCAGAAAATATTGTTATATTGTATTCATGTGATAATACTATTATTTTCATGTTATCTTGTTTCATGCTATAACACTATCATTGTCATGTTAATTTTTTACATGTTATAAACACTTTTTTACATATTCTTGTATTACTGATACACAGATTCACCCGAGTATATGACAGTTGTTCTCATATCACTGTTATTGATATGACACTCTTATTACTTGATTATATTGGCAACTGACATATTGTGTGTGGAACAAATTGACACATGGAGCTAAGTGTTATACGAAGTAAAGTGTCACACCACATATGCACGTAGTGGGGCCACCTCTTGAATCCGTGGAGCCAACTCTAGAATCTATGGGGCCACCTCTAAAATCTCACATCTTCTGATCTCATGTCTCATGTTATCATGTTTAATGATATAAACATTACTCATGTCCTGATATACTGGTATATGTTATAAGCACTATTATTGTTCATGATTTATTGTATAGTTTAAATATAATAAATATAATACAGGATTGGGGAGATTTGACGGTTGACTAGATAATGTTGAGTGGATATTCTTGGATCCATGTTAGTTCTACTGCAGGGGATGTGGTAGTCCTGACTGTCAACTGTATATAGCTCTTTAAGCATCCTGTTTCCTATTTTCTGCTCCCGTCCTAGCGGCCGGCCTTGGTTTCAGTAGCCAAGGGCCTGTTTAAGGTCGTGATCCCGGATATGTATGGGGTAAAATCACCTGACAAGAGCTTCTCTTTGGGTTTTCAATTAATATAATAAAATGACATAAACAATGATGATGACATGAACACTACATATTTAGTCACTCTCTCATTCGGATAATGATACACGTATGACATGTTCGGATGAGTTCTACTGGGGTATGAGATCCAGTATGGATTGTCAGTGGTATGTGACACTGGAAGAGATTGATTAAAATATCAAGTGATACTGATTGTTATTATTATATAATTTTAGTATAGTGCTCGTCGCTTGCATGATATATTGTCCATTTATATAGTGTTACTATTCATGCTATTGTTAATCATTATTGTCATTCGTGCTACTTTTAGAATTAACAATTGTCACTGTTCATGTTACAGTTAGTATTGACAACTGTTACAGTTCATGTCATGTTTATGGTTAATTTTTTTTACTGTTAAAAGTTAAATAATAAATATTGAATAATTAATAATTGATACATGTTAATAACGCAAATTGATTTCACTAATATATAACTAAATTCTGTATCTTATCACTCATATTACGTATTAATAAAATGTTAATAGTTATTAATGTTTTAACAATAATGTAATAATATAATTTTAGTAAAATTGCATTGCAAATCGATTGTTCGTATAATTATATTGTTATCACTATTATTTAGACATGTATTATATATTATTGTCCTTGTAATTATTATTACAATATACTATTACCTCTCCTAATTTTATCAGTTATTAGGTCGCTTTTTAACGATCCTGAGGTTGCTTAATCAAGTTAGAGCTAAGAGATATCGTAGTACCTGATTCTTCATGAGATATTAGTAGGAGACTCGTCATTTTTATTACTTGTATGTATCTTTATTATTGTCTCTACTTCCTTATCTAATCCAGTTTTTATATCTATCATAATCACTGAACTTTGTGCATGTATTCTTGTATTTATTTAAGCTGAAATTTTTGTGTATATTATGTTTATTCCTTATACTAAGGCTTAACGTGTATACGTGTGAGATATTCTCCTTGTGTATATGCATCGTCGTCTCTCGTCGCATCCACACTACAGTGAATTATGGAAAACAGAGTGGGAAAGTATTCTGCTAATTCTTGGTTCTCTGGCCTGCTCTATGTTCTTCTGAAGTTTTTCTTTTCTATTTTCTTCTATGCTCTGATTCAATATCTTAGTCTTGTCAGTTAGTGACATGTCCTCGCAACGTGGATCCTAAGTGTGGTGTTAATTGTAACTGTGGTATTCTTAAATCATACATACGAAAGGCAAATTGAATTAACTTCCCAGCAAGCTACTACAAAACTAAAGCATAATATTAAATCTAGTCTGCGGAATGTAATCGTGTAGTCACCGCCTTAAAAGATCAAAAGCCCATCTTCTTATCCAGACATTGGTTTGCCTTTATCCAATAGCAGTATAAGTAACTCGTAGAATCACCAGCACTCGGTCTAGGATAGTAGGCAGAGCCTCTTGCTTACACAGAGAATTGTTGCTCAGAAAATGAAGTAAAACTAAAAGAATTATGATAGTGGGAGAAAGAAGAAATATAGTTTTAAATTTCAGATTTATGTGTCTCTCAGAGAATGAACAGAAAGAGGTCCTATTTATAGGCACAGAGCTCTACCCGTTACTAACAGCCCACGCACAAATCAAGCATACGTTTAGATTGGTTGCAATTAATATGTAACAGCTTCGCACGTTCGCAGATCCGCTTTTATCGGGTTAAGAAATGTTACAAATCAAAACAATGAAGTACTTGTAAGAGTGAGATGGAGCTCGGGAATATTTTGAGTCAAGTGCTCAGGAAACGCATCGCATCTCCAGGTGCTCGAGAAAAACTCCAAGGTCCAAGTGCTCGGGAAAGACTCCGAGGTCCAAGTGCTCAGGGTCCACTCCGAGGTCACTCCGAGTCCAAGTAGTCAGGGATGATTGCAAGGTCAAGTTCTCAGAAATTATTTCGAGTTCAGGTACTCATGTCACTTCACCCAAAAGCTCAGAGTTAGCTCCTAAAGACAAAAAATAATTTCCAAATGTAGCAGGTCCAAGAACCCCTTGAACGAAAGCTGCATTAGTGTTCACAGGTCGTAGGCACTTGCCACCCGGACCCAACCAAGCCCGAATCGGTTCGGCGCGTGTGCACACCTGTGGAGAGTGTGGCCCATGGCCTAACACTCATAACAATAAACTTAGGAAGAGTTGGTATATATACCACTCAAACTTCTTTGATCTATCCAATGTGAGATTAAATATCAAAGACAATTAGAGAGAAACTCAAGTTTTCTCTCCAAAATCAAATACACATTCAACAATCCCCCAAAACTTGAGTTTCAGGAAAGATAAAAGAAACCAATATGATATAAAAAAATCATAAACCATAAAATAAAAGTAAAGCTTGGGCAACATCGTACTATGGATTTGAGGTCGATTGCTTGCAGCCTTGAACCTACCCTTAGTGAATTTCATCACCACCTGAGAGACATAATGAATTACGCCTTAAATTAAGCCTCTTTAATTAGATATTGATAAAAGGCACTCATAATAAGTCTCTATCTATTGAGTGAAAGGGTTGAGCATTAAAGGCCATGCTCACATTAAGAGACTCATGAGAAGTTTCTAGGGGTCAGCCCTGTCCCCCAACCGCGGTCATCATGGTTTCCATCACGTAGATAAGTTCTCCAAGGGTACTACAACTGGATCTTATACCTTTCACACTTTATGCATCGGACTTCAAATAGTTTAACTCAGCCTTATCTAACTGCATTATGAGAGCATCGTAAACCATAGAGAAGGGACAGTAGCTACAGTGCTATATAAAGGATATAAATATATCTGGGTCGATGCTCCACAAGAGTATCACCAGTCAAGCTTGTTACTATCACATTGAACCTCTTTCAGCGAACCAGCTCTCAATCAAGTAGGTTGGGTTTCCGCTATCGGTGAGCTCTACATAGGCTTAACCTCATCTCCATTAATGATTTTAGGACCACACTCTTAGATAGACCCTTAGTCAACGGGTCAGAAAGATTCTTCTCAGACTTTACAAAGTCTAAAATCACAACTTTGCCCAATCGGCATTACATAGTCTTGAGTTTGATCTGAATATGTCTATTCATCTTCTTATTAGCATTCTCTTTTCTTAGAATCTCAATGGTGGATCTCGAATCAGTATGAACTGAGATTGGAAGAATGGGTCTAGGAACGATATATAATTCAGACAGAAAATCCTTTAACCATTTAGCTTTCAAGCAAGTAGTATTCAGAGCAATTAGCTCAGATTCTATGGTGCTCCTGACAATCACTATTTGTTTGCAGGATTTTAGGACACAGCAGCACCACCGAACATGAAAATATATTCGATAGTACACTTAACACTATGAGAGTTAGTGACCCATTTGGCATTATTATACCTTTATATGACATCAGGATATCCAGTGTAAGTCAAACAATAGCCAATTGTGCCTCTAAGATATCTGAATACTCTCTCTAATGCAGTCCAATATTCTCTATTAGGGTTACTAGTGTATCTATTTAATCTACCAATTGCATAAGAGATGTCAGGCCTAGTCCTGTTAGAAATATAAAGAAGTAAACTTTTTAATTGAGAGTATTTTAGTTAAGACACAGGTTCACCCGTATTCTTCTTCAAAGCAGTTGAAAAATCATAAGGTGTAAAAATAGGTTCAGAGTTATAAAAATTAAATTTATGAAACATTTTTTCAATGCTATGAGATAGACTCACTGAAATTCCATTATGAGTTCTAGACATTTTCATTCCCTATATCATATCAGTAGGACTTAGATCTTTCATGTCAAAGTTTAGAGAGAGATAATCTTTTACCCTTTGGATTGCTTCAAGAGAAGTTTTAAGAATAAGAATATCGTTTACATATAAACAAAAAATGATATAATCATTATCAAAGTTCTTGAAATAAATGCATTTAACATTTCATAGACAGTGAATCTAAATTATGCAATAACTTTGTTAAACTTTTGGTGCCATCATTTAGGTGCTTGTTTAAGATCATACAATGACTTCACAAGTTTGCATACTTTATTTTCTTGTCCCTTGGCTATGAATCCTTCTGGCTGGTCCATATAAATCTCTTCTTCGTGTTCGCCACTTAGGAAAGCAGTTTTGACATTCATTCGATGTATGAACATGTTATGAATTGATGCAAGTATAAGGAGGATTCTAATACAAGAAATCATGGCAACGGGAGAATAAATGTAATAGAATTTGGAATAGTCATCAATGAATATCACAAAATATCTTTTACCACCTCGGTTGAGAACTCTGTTCGAGTCACACGCATCACTATGAATAAGCTTAAGGGGTTCAGAATTTCTTATGATAGAATGAAAATATGTTTGGACATGTTTGCCTTGAACACATATTTCACATCTAGAAAATGAGTCAAAAGAAGATTTTAAAAAAAATTCAAGTTAATCATTTTTTTAATGAAATTGAAGTTGACATGTCCCAATCTATCATGCCAGATATCAGAAGACTCAATTTTTAAAGCAATAAGAATAAATATTTTATTATCAGAAGGATTGATTACATTGAGCCAGAAAAGGCTATCACAAACAAAACCCTTTCCAAAGAAAATATTTGACTTAGAGATTATAAATTTATTGGATTTCTTGACAAACTTATAGCCAGCTCTAAGAAAAGAAGATTGGCTGACCAGATTTCTCCGAAGTACGGCTACAAGCAGGACGTTTTGAAGAGTCAGAACTTTTCCGGAGGTTATTCTGAGATCAATGCGCCTAATTTCCTTTATCTAACTAGTGGACTTATCTATCAGGTTCACGCTTCTTCAATGTAGTTCCTAATAGAATTTAAACCAAGAGCGATCAGTGCAAATATGAATTTAGCTCCCAAGTCTAACTACTACTCTGCGAAGAAAGTGATAGAGTTAACACCAGGAAGAGAAGAATCTAACATAAAAGAGTTGGAATTCAGTTCTACCATGTTGACCTTATGCCGGCCATTTGCTCCGTTTTCTCTAGGTTGAGTTTTGACTGATTTCATCTTTCTGTTGAAGCATTGGGACACCAAGATATTGTTTCTCTCATAAATGTAGCAGAATCTTTTATCGGTCTTCTGCCCAAAGGTATTGGGTTTGAAAGAGGAAGATTGCAAAAGTTTGAAAGAAGAAGAGTTGGCATTAGAAGAAGAATGAAAGTGATTGAGTTTCTTGAATTTCTTTCCCTTGGGATTCATGAATTTGCATTTAAGCTTATCCTTCACCAAGTTCACTTTGGCTTTCAGTTCAAACTTGGGTTTGGTGTTTTGCCTATGCTTATCTTCTATGCAAATTGCTTTAAGGCTTGAACAAGTGTAAGATCATCTTACTTGTGACGGAGGTCTCCAGCAAAGTTTGACCAGAAATGAGAGAATTTATCAATGAGACATGACACCTTATAATCGTCAGAAAATTGATTCCCTTTTGATTGAAAATATCAAATAAAATCTTGAAATCATGAAGTTGAATATTGATAGGTTTGTTATTAGACATCATGAATTTATTGAAGGAGGAAAAGGTGAATCTTTCGATTTCAGCATCATCGAGATCATATTCTTTCTCAAGTGTTATCCATAGTTCTTTAGCCCTATTATATTCATAATAAATATCATATAGACTATCAGATAGTAAACTAAGAATTCTATAGAGACATTGATAGTCAATCTCTTTGGGTTTCAAATAAATGAAAGAGGAAGGAGTTGAAGGAGGAGTATCAGCAGATGATGATTTGGCAAATGATGGCTTAGGAGAAGGTGCAGGAATTGAATCATTTATGGCTAAATGAATTCTAAAGTAGTCAACCACTACTTCATCTAATTTGCCCATCTTTTAAAGTACGTGCCAGTTAATTTCTCAGATTTAACACTCTTAAAGTGGTCAGGGTTGGTCATAGTGACAGAAGAAAGCTGCTGAATTATGTATTCTAAGTTTTTGAGGATGTCGGAATTCAATTAAGAGGATAGCTTTAAAGTTAAAGTTCATGTGTGATAACGTGATAAAATATCTAGCAAGGTAAAATAATTAAAGCTAGAAATAAAACAATAAGCAGTTCAAGAATTAGAGAATAATTTCACATTAATTCCTAAATTAATCTAGCATGAAAATACATTATCAGTTAAGATAAGGAATTACACAATTCAAGGCATGTATTAAACCAAATTATAGCATGCAAGTAGTGAAGTATTATATATATATGTATTCATGTATTGTAGAAACAGATTATAGCATATTAATAAGAAATAACATTTATATAATCTTTTGATCCTTTAAATTGTTGGTTGTAACCGTGCTATTTCTTAAATTGTGCATACAAAAAACAAATTGAATTAACTTCCTAGCATGATTCTACAAAACTAAAGCCCAATATTAAATTTGGCCCGAGGAATGTAGTTGCGTAGTTGCTGCCCTAAAGGATCAACAGTCTGTCTCCTTATCCAGACGTTGATTCAACTTTACCCAGTAGCGGTATAAGTATCCCTCAGAATCACCAGCACTCGACCTAGGATAATAGGTAGAGCCTCTTACTCAGGCAGAGCCTCTTACTCAGACAGAGAACTGTTGCTCAGACACTGAAGTAAAACTGGAAGAAATATGATAGTAGAAGAAAGGAAAAATGTAGCTGTAAATCTCACATTCCTGTGTCTTTCAGAGAATGAACAGAGAGAGTATCTATTTATAGGCATAGAACTCTACCCGTTACTAACAGCCCCCACATAAATCAAGCGCACATTCAGGTTAGTTGCAATTAATGTACAACAATTCTGCAGGTCCGCAGATCCGATTTTACCGGGTCAAGAAACGTTACAAATCAAAATAATAAAGTACTCAGGAGAGTGAGATGGAGCTCAGGGATATTCTGAGTCCCAGTGCTCAGGAAACACATCGCATCTCCAGGTGTATGGGAAAGACTCTGAGGTCAAGTGCTCAGGGTTCACTCTGAGGTCACTCCGAGTCCAAGTACTCGGGGATGATTCAGAGGTGAAGTGCTCGAGAATTATTCCGAGTTCAGGTACTCGGGTCACTTCACCTAGAAGCTCGGAGTTAGCTTCGAAAGACAAAAAATAATTTTTAAAATGTAGCAGTTCCAAACCCCTTTGAAGGGAGGGGGCCCGACCGACATGAGTGTGCGCGTGTGGGGAATGTGGCACATGACCTAACACTCATAACAATAAGCCTATGAAGAGCTGGTATATATACCACTCAAATTTCTTTGGCCTATTCAATGTGAGACAAAATATCAAAAAAAATTAGAGAGAAACTCAAGTTTTTCCTCCAAAACCAAATACACATCCAACATGTGGGCTCAAGAGCAAAGGAATGTCTACATGTTTTGCATTCTTCCATTCAGAAAATTTTTGTGTTGCTGTGAAGATTGAGACAGGCTTGTCCAGTATTCTTTTGTAACAGCTCTTATGCTATATTCTTATCGTCAGATTAATTAGGAATTATTGTAAAACTCTAAGAATTATAATACCAAAATAGAGAATTCTAAAGACAGAGTAGGAGTAGGAATTCTTATTGATTTCTAAGTGTACATTGAAATGAATCAGGAAGAGCCTATTTATAGAAAAAATTTGGGTTACTATGCAGTCACTATGCATGCTAGCGTCATCGCTTGCATCAGCGCATAGTAAAATCATTAATAGTGCACAGTAAAGGTTGGCAGCCATCGTTTCATAACACTCCCCCTTGGCTGTCAACCATATATGATGTCTCATTAAAAATTTTGTTAGGAAAACATAGTGGGATAAAACCATAGCAAAGGAAAAAAGAGTACACCATTTCTGTATACGTGTTCTATGCTGCCTCGTTAAAAACCTTACCAGGAAAACCCTGTGGGACAAAATCATAGTAAGAAAAATAGAGTGCAGCCACGTAAGCTCTCCTCAAGTTGACATGAGTAGTTCTTCTTCATAAGTCTCGCATATGACGCATCCCAATATCATGAATAAGCTTTCTAAGAATTGTAGTACGAAGTGCCTTTGTAAAGAGATCTGCCACATTATCACTTGATCGGATATACTGAATATTAATTTTCTTATCCTTTTTAAGCTTTTAGCTGAATGAGAAGAACTTCGGGGGTATATGCTTGGTACGGTTACTTTTGATGAATCATTCCTTCATTTGAGCGACGCATGCAGTATTGTCTTCAAACAGTACTGCTGGATCTCTGTTGATTGATAATCCATAAGTTACTTGGATGTGTTGAGTTACAGACCTTAACCATACACATTCTCGACTTACTTCATGGAGTGCTATGACTTCAGTACGATTAGAAGAAACGGTAATAAGTGTCTTCTTTTGTGAACGCCAAGAGATCGCTGTATCTTCACATGTGAACACATATCCTGTTTGAGACCTGGCTTTTTGTGGACTGACAAGTAACCTGCATCTGTATAACCAGTTATTTCTTGTTTTGATCCTCTAGAATAAAACAAACCAAAATTAGTTCCTCCTCGAAGATAACGAAATATATGCTTAATACTATTCCAATGTCTCCATGTAGAAGATGAGCTAAATCTTGCTAATAAATTAGTAGCAAATGCTATATCTGATCGGGTACAATTAGCCAGATACATAAGAGCTCCAATTGCACTCAGGTATGGTACTTCAGGACCAAGAATTTCTTCATTATCTTCGCGAGGGCGAAATGGATCCTTTTCCACATTTAATGATCTAACAACCATTGGAGTTCTTAAAGGATTTTCTTTATCCATGTTAAAGTGTTTCAAGACCTTATCAGTATAATTTGATTGATGCAAAAGTATTCCACTTTGAAGTGCTCAATTTGTAAACCGATACAATATTTAATTTTTTCCAAGGTCTTTCATTTCAAATTCATTCTTTAAATACATTATTGCCTCTCTGACTCCTTTATGAGTCCCAATAATATTTAAATCATCAACATATACAGCAATGATAATGAATCCGGATGTTGTTTCTTTATAAAAATACATGGGCATATAAGATTATTCACATATTAACAAATACTCGCTTAAGCGATTATGCCACATGTGTCCTGATTGTTTTAACCCATATAACGATCTTTATAATTTGATCGAATATAATTTTTTGGGTTTTGAACTTATACTTCAGGCATTTTAAATCCTTCAGGGATTTTCATATAAATATCGCTATCAAGCGACCCATATAAATAAGCTGTAACAACATCCATAAGACGCATTTCTAAATTTTTAGAAACTGCTAGGCTGATTAAATATCTAAACGTAATTGCATCCATTACTGGAGAATATGTTTCTTCATAATCAATTTCAGGTCTTTGTGAAAAACCTTGAGCAATAAGTCGATGTTTATACCTCACAATCTTGTTTTTTTCGTTGCATTTTCGCACAAAAATCTATTTGTATCTTACTGCCCTTACAACTTTAGGCGTGAGGATAATAGGTCCAAATACTTCACACTTATTAAGTGAATTCAATTCAACATGCATAGCATCTTTTCATTCTGTCCAATCATGCCTATTTTGACATTCAGTGACGGATCTTGGATAAGGATCCTCATTTCTGTTAACAATATCACATGCTGCAGAATAGAAAAAAATTTCATCCATACTTTTTATCTCATTTTGATTTAATAATCCTCCTGTATTGACATAATCAATAGAGATCTCATGATTTTCTATACCTTCGGGATTTTCTATCTCTTGATTTGTCTTATTTTGTATTTCTTCTAGAACACATTCTTGCACATTGGGGTCATCATGTTATCTGCTCCTTTTCTTTTTCGAGAATTTTAATCTTTAGAACCGATTGATCTACCACGCTTCAAGCGTGTCATATACTCATTAGTGACTTCATTCTCAGATTGTTCTTTTGGGATTTCAATCTGAGTAGGAACATTTACAACTGGTATATATGATTTAGTCACTCTTTCCGTATCAGTGAACGTATCTGACAATTGATTGGTTATTTCTTATAAATGCATAATCTTTTGCACTTCTGTCTCACATTATTTTGTGTGAGGATCAAGATGCAATAAAGATGGTTCATTTCATGTAATCTCCTTCTCTAGCTGTTTCTTTTCTCCCCCTAATACTGAGAAAATTGCCTCATTGAAATGGCAATCGGCAAACCGAGCCGTAGATATCTTATAATAGAAGGAGATTCATAGCCGACATATATTCCTAGTCTTTTTTGAGGACCCATCTTTATAAGTTGTGGTGGAGCAATTGGTACATATACCGCACAACCAAAAATTTTAAGATGGGAAATATTTGGTTCTTGACCAAATGCTAATTGTAAAAGGGAGTACTCATGATATGCACTTGGTTTGATGCGAATTAATGCTGCAGCATATAAAATTGCATGACCTCATATAGAAATAGAAAGTTTTATTCTCATTATTAATGGTCTAGTAATAAGCTGGAGGCGCTTAATCAGTAACTCAGCTAAACCATTTTGTGTATGTACATAGGTAACAGGATATTCAACAGCTATTCCACTTGACATACAATAATCATTAAAAGTCTGAGACGTAAACTCACCAGCATTGTCATGTCTAACTTTTTTGATTGTATAATCAGGAAATTGAGCTCGTAATCTAATTATCTGAGAAAGAAATCTCGCAAATGCCACATTGCGTGTTGATAATAAACAAATGTGTGACCATCTACTAGAGGCATCTATCAATACCATAAAATATCAAAATGGTCCACACAATGGGTGTATAGGACCACATATATCACCTTAGATCCGTTCAAGAAAGGTAGGTGATTCAATTTTTATTTTAGCTAGTGATGGTCTCATGATTAATTTTCCTAGAGAACAAAGCTCACATGGAATTTTACTAGTTTGAAGGATCTTCTGGCCCTTTAATGTATGTCCATGTGTATTCTCAATAATTCTTCGAATCATCATTAAATCAGGATGACCTAAACGATCATGCCAAAGAGTTAATGTTTCTGTATCTTCTTTAATTACCATATGTGACTCTATCATATTTATATATGTGTAATGCAATCTTGAAGAAAGCTTTGGTAGTTTTTCTAATATATACTTCTTTCCTGATACATAAATAGTAAGATACATATACTTCATATTTCCTTCAGTTGCAAACTGAGTATCATATCCATGAAGATATTTCTCATTAAAACTCAACAAATTTCTTTTAGATTTTGGTGAAAACAAAGCGTCTTTTATGAAAAATTTTGTTCCATTTGGCAATATAAAGCTGGCTTTACCAGTTCCTTCAATCAAGTCTACAGGACCTGATATTGTATTGATAATTTCTTTTGTTGGTTTTAAATCGGAGAAGTACTTTTTATGTTTGAGAATAGTTTGTGTTGTACCACTATCCGGTATGCAAATATTTTCAGTTTTGCTCTTGACTTCATTATTAGAATAATCCATAGTAAGTTTAAAATAAATCATTTAGTAAGAATAAAATTTTAAATATATTATTATAAGTGAAATATTTCATTCAAATATAAATTTGACAATTATAAATAACAAAACATGGCAATACAATCATATATCTAATTATCACCAGTATCCATAGAATCATGTTGGGATTAAAGATCAGCAAAATTATCAGTAAAAATCTGAAGCATTAAGATGAGTTGAATCGTCCATAGGATCATCATGTTTAGTGAAATTCACTTCCTTCTCTTTTCCTTTCAAGAATGTCTTGTAAAGACTACAAAGGTGCTCCGGTATTCGACACACTCGAGACCAATGCCCTTTAGAGCCACATTTATAACAGGAATCTTCACGATTCTGAAGAGAACTTTCACGAACATCTTTTCCTTTATCATGTCTTTCTATATGATGCTTCTTGTGGATCGCGTTGTTTTGTAAAGGGTTGTAAAAATCACTTCGACCGCGTTTACGACCATGTCCACGGCTATGACCATGATTATATCCTCGTCCATAATTTTTAGAAAATGCAGCATTTGCTTCTGAAAATGCTGCTGAACCAGTAGGACGAGACTGATGATTTTTTATTAAAAGCTAATTATTCTTCTCTGCCACAAGAAGAGATGAAATTACTTCAGAATATTTCTTAAAATCACGCAACCTATATTGTAGTTGCAGTGTTATATTAGATGCATGAAATATAGAGTAAGTTTTCTCCAGCATTTATTCATCTGTGATATCCACCCCACAGAATTTTAATTGTGATACTATTTTGAATATTGCAGAGTTATAATCGCTGACTTTCTTGAAGTCTTAGAAGCGCAAAGCATTCTATTTATCACGAGTGGTAGGGAGCACAACTTCCTTTTGATGATCAAATCTTTCTTTGAGATTTTTTCATAAGATACTTGGGTCTCTTACTGTGAGATATTCACATTTTAAATATTCATCAAGATGTCTGCGGATAAAGATCGTCGCTTTTACCTTATCTTGCGACGATATAGAGTTTATCTCTTTAATGGTTTCAGTGAGACCCATTGACTCGAGATGCATTTCTATATTAATAACCTAAGACATATAATTCCTTCCTGTGATATCAAGTGGAATGAACTCAAGCTTTGTAAAGTTTGACATGGTGATAACTATAACAAAATATAAAATAATTAGGATCACAACATTTTATTTCACAACAAAATAGTAAAACTTACATTTCAATCATAATAGGTACAAACAAAAGAGGAAATGTGAGCATTAAAATTAAAAGGCTCAAGTAAAAATCACTTGGGTCCATATCTATAACAAAAAAGGATAGAAGTATTGATGATGATGACGACGACAATAATAACTTCAAAAATAGACTAAGCATCTTGCGAAAATCTCGAATACAAAACTTGAGGAGATAATGAAAAAATTTGAGAATGAGAGAGATTGAAAAGTGAGTTACGTGGTTTAGAATTCACCAATTTATAGAGTGAAAACTAGCCGTTTTATAACTGTTTATAGCCGTTGGAGGAGAGAGAAAAGCAATTTGGATTTTATACAATTAAATATTGTAATTAAGAAAATGATAAAATAAATGCATTATACTACATATATTTATGAGTTATAATATAGGCACGCCACTCTATTTGGTGGGTGTTTTACAGACATAATTAATAAAGCAATAAATATTGGCACACCACGCTACTCGGTAAACCTTTCAGTGGGTGTTTATACAGATATAAATAGCAGAATAATAAAATATATAATATTGGTAACTTGAGCTTTATTCCACGCAAGCATCAATTGAGAGATTAGTAAAGATAATAACAAGAAATTGTATTAGCTTATTATAATCACATCTCTTTATTATAAATATGTGGCAGAGTCTCCTTTCAAATATAGCAGTGATGTTATATGAATATAATTAGTATAATAATCTAGTTTTTCGTAATCACATCACATTATTATAAATAGGTGGCAGAGGCTCCTTTCATTATAGTGGTAGTGTTATACGAGTATTATAAGTAGAATAACTTGTCATTCTTACCTTAAGATAGTAGAGGTGGAGGCTGAGACTTGTGATAGGATTTTTTCTTGAGCAATGGAAGTAGAGGCTCGTGATAAGACTTTTACCTTAAGCTAATGGAGGTAGAGACTTGTGATAGAACTTTTTCCCTGAGCTGACGGTGGTAGAGGCTGGGGATAGAACTAGGGCGCTCGTGCTGATAACGTGTTGTAAAACTCTGAGAATTATAACATCAAAAACAGAGAATTCTAGAGACAGAGTAGGAGTAGAAATTCTTATTGATTTCTGAAGTGTACATTGAAATGAATCAGGAAGGGCCTATTTATTGAAAAACTTTGGGGTACTATACAGTCACTACTATGCAGTCACTATGCATGCTTGCGTCATCGCTTACATCAGCGTATAGTAAAATCATTAATAATGCACAGTAAAGATTGGCAGCCATCGTTTCATAACAGGAATAAACATATTAGACTCTCACGACATAAAAAGAGGGCAGATACTACAAGCTTTAGTAAACATATTGCCCTTCTTTGGTGTGTGTGGGGGTGGGGGGGCAGGTTGTTTGTGGGGGCTAGTACCATGGGAAAGGGGAGGCATCAATGCCTGAAATTACAGTATCTGTGATCTATGAACTTCACTATTTATTTCACATGAGTGAAATTCACAACACTGAGCTCTTCAACAATTACTTCAATACCATGGAAGTTCAATCAGTTGGAAGTTTACAAAATGCCTACTGAAAATTTTTGTTACAGCATTTGCATTTTACTAGCATTCCACCTGCAGAATCAATGATTTCGGATGCAAAAATTGACGTGGATGGACCTTCGTGCTGGGCAAATTGCTGGTTTTGGGGCTTCTCTGAGTCTGCTTTGATGCGACAATGATAGAATGATCATCATCAGTCATCTATTCCTTCTTAAAGGTAAATACTGACATTGTTTACAAATTCATCTCTTTATTGTATTCACTTATACTAAGCTTAAAGCATCAGGAAAGTACAGAAATCCTTATGGTCAATTCATTGACTGGGATTAGTTACTCCATTGTGTGCAGAGGAAAAACGGCAATGAGCATCTCGTTAGGTTATTATTTTCATGTGTAATGATTATTGAGCGAGCACATCTTTGTAAGCGCCTCTTTGGTTTGTGGATTTAGGGCTAGAAATCCTGAAAAATGTCTGAATTTGTGGGCCCTGGAGGTTTTTCTTTCATTGGGGTGTTTGTTTGTCATTTTGAAAATTGGGAAAATGGACCATTATGGGCCTGTTAGAAATCGGGTCAAAATGGGAAGAAAAGGGGGTGAAAGCAGACAGCCCCATCAAATCTCTCTCCAGCCTCTCTTTCTCTCTTCTCATTCTTTCTTCAACTGGTGTTGGTTTGGGCATTTCTTTGTTGGCTCCAAACAAAAAATCCCTCCAAAAAATGCAGCTGGCCCACACAATAGTAAACATGACAGGCTGGCTTTTCCTTTATGGAAAGTTGATTCTGTTGGCTTTTCATTTTGATGTTTTTCTTGCCAAACATGTCCTAACTGATTTCTCTGAGGCACGACCACACTTAACCATAAAAGCTTCAGGCACAATGAAAACCAACTGCGGCCACAGATTCATCCATCATGTCATTAATGGACTTCGGTGCAATTCAAACAAGATGTCTGGTGAATTTAGTCTAGTAATTCTTGTTGTTGTTGTTGTTGTTGTTATTATTATTATTATTATTGAGAAAGGCTCGTAGGTTTAAATTATAAAGGGGAAATGAATTCCCATTATAGCAGAGGAAATAAATTCTCATGATAAGGATCGAAATATTTGGCGCACATCTATGAATCATAACAATAGCCTCCACGAAACTATTATAAATTAAATGTGCAGCCTTTGTATGCTGTGAATAAACCTCCATATACTGCTAGTCGAATCTAGTATCCTCTATACGTTATGAAGTTGAACAGTTGTTTAATACGCCTCTCTTCGTGCACCTTGCAACCTCATTTAGAAAATATTCTCGCCTACCGCGGATGGAGAGATTCATACCCACGACCTCATGCAAGGGAAAGAAGTGTAATGCCACTTTATCTATAATGCCTACAGTGTTGGCACCTTGATTGCCTTCCTGATCGATGTTGTGAGCTCATTATCTGGATGGGAAACACTGTAAGCCATGTTGTTGATCAATAACGATACAATAAGAGAGAAACAAAAGTTGAAGACTCGACAGCGGAAGCATAGAAGATCTACACTACCAAGTAATCGAGACAAATCACCACAAAACACCAGTACACTAGATTTAACATGGTTCGGTAAGAGTGTCTACGTCCACGGGTAGGAGGGAATAAATTATATTAAAAATAGAGAAAAATACAAAAGTTACAAAAAAATTTCTCACAACTTTCAATGCCGAAAATATCTCTTGAACTTGACTTTTCTTGACTTGCCTTCAAAGGCCACGCCAAGGGATTTATATAGGCTCATAGGATGATCCTAATCCAACTCAAACTTCAATAATATAATCAGCACCGCCTTAGAGAAAGAAGCGAACTCGAATCCAACTCAAACTGAAAACAGAATCAGAAAAAAAAAACTGCCAGACTCGATATAAGTCGACTATAAGTCAACTTATAATGTGCACTAGTCAATTATAAGGAATTATCAGTCGGCTAATCTGACAAAATTCGAGAAACTTACTCTCTGTTGCAAGTACTAGTCGGCTATATAGAAAGTATAAGTCGACTAGGCTAAACATAAGTCGACTAATATTGTTTATATATGCACAAGTCCTATACATGTCCGTGCTCGATTTCTGAAGTTTGTATCACCTCCATCTGAACCTGAATTCTTCTTTAATGAATATGAGGCATTCAAAATACTAACAATCTCCAGCTTGACTCTTCATTGAGTCCCTTTGTAGAAATTGACCTCCACTTCATTCACCGTGCTTCTCCCCTTTTTGTGACTTCACATGGCTCTCTCCCAGGAGCCCGTTCTCTTGCTTACCTTTAGAAAACCTTGATGAAGTTCAGAGATGCTCTGAATTTCTCCACCGGGATTGTCTTCATCATCATGTCTGCTGGATTCTTCTTTACACTGATCTTCACCAAGTTGATCACATTATCTATGACCCACTGGCATATCTTATGATATCTCACATCAATGTGCTTCATCCTCTTGTAATACATGTGATTCTTAGTAAGATGAATAACACTCTGACAATCACAATGAACCCAAATTGAATCTTGTATGATACAAAAAATCTTGACCAATCCTCTCAACTATAAAGCTTCTTGTGATGTCTCAACTGTAGTCAAGTATTCTAACTCTATCGTTGAAAGAGCAACGGTATCTTGCAACTTCGCCTTTCAACTAATGACACACTTAGTTACCATGAACACATAGCCATCGTAGATCTTTACTGATCAAGATCTCCTGTATAATTTGTGTAACGGTCTCAGATTCTAATAATCTCAATTAACATAAACATCTATATTGATCAATAACTTATCATACTCGTCTCAATTATTCTTGAAAATTTCAGTAGCACCTCCTTTGTAAATACTGATATGTCTAACTATACATTTCAAATCACCATAATTTAGGCCAACACCAACCTACTTAATCTCAATCTAAACATATAAACCAACTCAACAATCACCCACGCAATCATAATAATGTTTCAGCTCACCTACTTATATGAAAACATAATAATTAAATACTCGAGAGCATCCCTCTCAGCATCCACAGAATAATACCAATTGTTTGCAATTCTAACTCATCATAATCATAACTAAACTCATATCTCCATACAATACATGGATTCAAACTATCCATCTCACAATATTAACACTTTCTACAAGTACACATTATATAGGATAAAGAACATATACCAAAAGAACTAAATTACATTCCTAATACATTTATTATTAGCAAAATTCCTACCAATGCATCAACTTAAAGTTGGTTCTTTACCATGCCGCGACCTGAAAATATAGAACTGGGAGGGGGTGAGCTTAATAGCTCAATGAGTAGAGATAGAAGAAAAGCAGAGAATGGTGAATATAATTAATAATAAGCATGATTTTTTGAGTAATAAAACAGATCTTGATGAATAAGAGAAACAGAAAATCAATAACATATGATGGAACAATTGGGCTCTATAATCTTTGGCGACGATTCGACTCCTTTGATCACTGATTTCTTATAACATTCCTCCTATTTTATGCCACATGTTATAGGGTTTATAGGTTCAGTGAATATTAGCTCAGCTATTATAATTTATTATCAAATTCTTCTTATGTATTCACCGTACATGTCACATACATATTTCATATATCATACACGGGTGCGCCAATCGCACTCCCACTATCTTAAATATAGTTTATGCATTCAGATGACACATGCATCACAAAACATATTTTCATATCATATAATATGTTGTTTAAAAGTGTTTATATTATCAAGGATATTAGAAATCTGGGGCCGTTACACCTACTAACAGGAAATTAAAGAAAGCCATGATCTACCTCGGAGCGTGGAACACGCGAAGACTGAGTGTGAGCCCTCTTCCCTTTAGTGGGAACCATCCGTCCCGAGACCCTCCACTTCTCCAGGCAGATGGTTGATAGGACTCCCTTCCGAGCAGGTTCCTCAGGCTCGGAGGTAGGTGTTGGCCCAAAGGCCTATCACCCTAGTTTTGATGATGATCAACTCATGAAGTTATGTTTACTAATGATCTTGTGTTTAATTAGTGACAGATTCATTATCAAGATCTTAGTAGGTGCATAGCTCAACAAAGGATAAAATATTAAGATTTGGAGCTAGCACGGTGTGATCCAAGGAGCTTTTGGATCAAGCTTGGACCAAGTCAAGAAGATGAGAAGACTTCAAGTGAAGACTTCAAGAAGATGAAGACTTGTGTCTAGGTATAAGATTTAGTTTTTGTTTTAGTTAAAAATGTAAAGGATAGATAGTTGGTGGATTGCTCAAGTATACCATGCACACACACTCTTGATTTAGAATTGTTTCCATAAAAGATTTTTTAGTTTAGAAAAGATTTTTCTTTTTGAAAAATATAAGTTTGGTTTTTGGTATTTCCCATATACTTATCTTTCAACCAAAACCATATTTAGAGCCTTATGACAAAAACATAGATATTTCATTATAATTGTGTAGTGGATCATATCCATACACACTATGCCTTAAAAGTATATCTTGTTTTTGTATTTGATGAAGATTTGGAAAAATATGTTTTGGAAAATATTGTTTTAGAAAAATACAGTTTTTATCATGGGCCAAATATTTTCAAGTTACAAAAATAGTCCAATCTTTTATAACATGCCTTGATTTTGTGCAAGCATGTTGGTATATTAAAGTATATTGGTAAAACTATTTTTGTAGATTTTTATGTATTTTATGGGATTTTATATGAGCCAAAAAGACAAATTTTTTATCCCAGAAAAAACTGTTTCAGGCTTCAGCCAAGTCGACTAGTCGACCTAACTAGTCGACTATACCTGAAGTCGGTCGACCGGGCCGGTCGACCGATGTGCACAAACGTGCACGCCTGTGTGCACTGTTGAACGGTCGACCGTGCCGGTCGACCGCTCCAGAGAGCAGTGCTCTCTGGAAAGTTCGGTCGACTGCACCGGTCGACCGTGGCTCCAACGGTCAGAAATCCGACCGTTGGCGGTCGACCGGGCCGGTCGACCGGCAGTACTGACAGATCCCAACGGCTATATTTTTCTGGCCTATAAATTGGGGGGTCTTGTCATTGTTTTGCAACAAGATTTTGGAGTCTCTTAGAGCCAGTTTTTCCTAGACTTTTAAAAGGGGAATCTAGAGGAGTTTGTCCAGAGCCCTTCACGGGAATTCGGCAACACTCTTGTTATACGTGGTGTTTAGTGTAAAAGATTTAATTAGGTCATAATTGTCTTTAGCTTCCGCATTATTTGCATAATTCATCATTAAGTGACCATTAGATTAGCCATCACCTATTCACCCCTCTCTAGGTGATTAACAATTGGTATCAGAGCTTGGTACTCTGATTTTGGTCTAACAACCTAGAGTAAAAGATCCTCATTTTTAGGCTAATCACAATATTTGTACACACACCATGGACTTCATGTCACCACCCATGTTTGACATTGCTAACATCCATATATGGAAGGTGAAGATGTCCTTGTACCTCAAAGCCTTAGGTTTCCATGTATATCTTGCCACTACTAATAATGCATATTCTTTAGATGGTAAGAATTTTGAGGCTAATGCAAAAGCCCTTCATGCTATCAAATCTACCCTAGATGATGTTTATTTATCTAGAGTTGCTAATATTGATTCGGCTTTTGTAGTATGGAACACCCTCACCTCCCTTGGCGAAAAGATCTATACTATGCGGGGAGCGATTCGGACGTTGGAAGCGACATCTCCAACGTATGCTATATGGTCCAAGGGGATAACCCCCTTGAGGTAAACTCCGAATCCGATGATGAGGATATTAACATGTCATATGATGAACTTGCTTCATTTTGTCAACAACTATTAGAGAAATATGACAGGCTAAGAAAAGATAATAAGAATTTGAAAAAGAACATTGCTTGCATGCATAAAGAACATGACTCATTTAGAAGTAACATTGCATGCTTAGAAATAGAAAATAACAATTTGAAAAAGAATTTTGATTGCATGCTAAAAGAGAAGGATTCTTTTAAAACTAAAATTGCATGTTTAGAAAAAGAAAAGGAAGATTTGAAAAATGAGAATGTTTCCTTATTTTCAAAATTGAATGATTTGTGTGAAGGAAACAATACTTTGAAAAATAAAATTGATTTGGTGGAAAAACAAAAAGAAGTTGTTTTTCAAGAGAATAAATCTTTGAAAAGAAAATTTGTTGAAAAAGAAAAAGATTTTGTTTCACAAAAGAAAAAGAAAAATGATTCTTTATCTCATCATGCTTTACATGCCACAACTAATGAGATTAAGAATTTGAAAAATAAAATGGATGGTTTGAGTTCAACTTTGAACTCTTGTGCTTTTAATCATTCTAGGTTGGAGTCAATGTTTTCAAAGAAACAAACTCCACATGTTCATGCACATCATAACCATGCATTTGCTTATGTTGCACAACATGATCACACTCCTACACATAAGCATACTAAGGTGTACGTATGTACACATTGTGGCCGCAAAGGCCATTTAGCAAATATTATTATGATAGATTAGGTCATTTTAATTTTGCTAAAAATAAAAATTTTGGGTTCCTCAACATAAGACTAACCCCCGTGGACCCAAGAAAATATGGGTACCAAAACCCCCACCATTTGCTTGTGATGTAGGTGAGGGCTCTCACAAGACGTGAGAGAATTGGTGCCTTGGTAGTGGATGCAAATGGACTTGATGGACACACTTTTGGATGCATCGCTATCAAGGAGCTTTGGTGGAAAGACCACCATATTTGGAGCTTTGGAGTTGGTAACAATTTCTAAACTCCTACTTTTATTTATGCACATGCTTTTAATTTCATATATCATATAGCATGTTCATATTTTTGTGTTTTTATGTGCTTTATGTGGTAATAACATGCTTAGATGTAGTTTTTATCAAAACTTGTACTATACATGTACAAATAGTGAGCTACATTTGTTTTATATATATTTGCACTTCATGCTCATTTGTATCCACTATATACATATGTATAGACTAGTTTTGATGATTCTCTTTTATACATGTGTTACCTACTATATGCTTTACTTCATGTATATGTATTTTTAATTCAAATCTAATAAATATACATGTATACCCGTGAGTCTCTTGCCTTCATGCAAACATCATTAATAGACTCTTTTAGATTTGGGATATGTATGTGTATTGTTAGGATTGGATTAATCATACATATACCATGAAGATTAGTGTTTTTGATTTTTCGTGTTTTTTGTTAAAATGTGACTTTTGATCTTTTTGAGCTTCATTGACTAGTTTCATAAAAATGCTATTTACATGATCGTTTAACACTCACATTTTTATTAAAAATATTTTGAGCCTTATAGACCATGAGTGCTTAAATTTTTATGTACCTAGTTATGTTTATGAAAAACATAAGATTTGATATATTTGAAGGATCTTTAACTAATTTTTCAAAAACAATTTATACTAGTTATTTATTCTTCAAATAATTTTTTGAGATTGACACAGGATTCTAGTTTTCTCAAAATTTGATGCTTCATGATTTGAATATTAGTTTATATGTTAGTTTTTGTCAACACTAGGATTTATACTTGTACAAGTCGTGGGCCACAAATAAATCTATTTATATTTGTGCTTGAATGCTTATTTGAACCCATGAAATGTGCTTGTATTGCTTGGTTTTGATGATACATACATTTTTAAACTTGTATTCTCTTTTTGGATTTGATTTATGATCATGTGTTTTTCATTTCATGTATATGTGTATTTTGCCAAACTTTAAGATATACATGTATACCTCTTGAGTCATTTGCCTTTAATGCAAATCTGTTTATATGGACTCAATTGTGTTTAAGAGATATGTATGTATACTTATTATGTTGTCAAAACATACATATATCTTGAAATATATATTTCTCAATAAAAAAATTTTTTGTGATGATTTTCATATTTTCTTATTTAAAGGAATATTGAGCTTTATTGACATTTTCATGATACCATGTTCCACATAACACTAGTGCACTCACCTCTTTTGAAAATTTTATGGACTCCATGGATATTAGAGTATTTTTAGTGCCATGTGATTTACTTGTGTTTCATGAAAAACATTTTTGCTTTATTCCTTGCTTGAAGGATTTCGTACTAATTTTTAAAAACATTTTTCTAGTGCAAATTCTTCATTTGGTAGAGTTTTTCAAACTAAGCTTATTTTCAAATCTATTTTTGAAAACCCCTACCATCTATGGGAGGATGGATGGGCGATTATGCCTTATATGCTTCATTGAAAATCTTCTATCTTGAGCATATGAAGGGTGGTAGGTTATGAGATATACACTTGATCTTATTGTTATGTCAATTGGTATCATTGGATCGTTTCAATTGGTATCAATATGAACTTATTTTGTATATACTCATATTTTGTTTTCTTATACATGTATGTATCAATTTCACTTGGTATACTCATTTCTCATACATATATATTATTTTCATGTGCTAAACTTCCAATTGGTTCACATTTAAATGCACAAAGTTTATGATGAAAAATAAAAAAAATATATGTTGATTTGTTATCTCAAAATGTGTTTTATTAAGTAAGTTCAAAAATTTTGAAGAAAAACTCAAAATGGTTGCTTTGTATTTCCTATATGTAAGGAGAGCTTAACATCTCTCTTACATATAGATTCATGTTGAGTATATTATAAATTGAGGAGCTTGACAACTCTTCTTTATATGATATACGTGTGTAGGGGGAACTTCACATCTCCTCTTATGCATTACATAATATGTGTTATGTGAGTTAGGGCTTGTCATCCCTTCTTCATGTAATGCATATGTGTAGGGAAGCTAACTTAGCGTCTTCCTCTTCATGAATGTATATCGCATATAAATCTTTATTGATTGATTTGTTTAACCCTTCTTGATCTTTTTGTTTTTGACAAAAAGGGGGAGAAAAATTTGTTTGATTTGATTTTACTTTGAACCCTTTGTTGATGATTGACAAAAAGGGGGAGAAGTATTTGAGTATATATGCATGTTTTCATTGCTTAAGGGGGAGTAGTATTTGTCTTTCTTGTTATTTATGCATATATGTTTTGTTTTGCAAATGAATGGAGATAAGAACTTGATGAGTTTTATGATTATTTGACATGTTGTATTTGCATACATGTCATACATTTGCATACATATTCATGTGCCTCATTGCCATATCTATTATTTATGTCATGCATGAGTTAAGGGGGAGCTTCTTTGAAGCTTTACTTTAATCCATGCATATATAACCTCATGAGTTTTGTCATCATCAAAAAGGGGGAGATTGTTGGCCCAAAGGCCTATCACCCTAGTTTTGATGATGATCAACTCATGAAGTTATGTTTACTAATGATCTTGTGTTTAATTAGTGACAGATTCATTATCAAGATCTTAGTAGGTGCATAGCTCAACAAATAATAAAATATCAAGATTTGGAGCTAGTACGGTGTGATCCAAGGAGCTTTTGGATCAAGCTTGGACCAAGTCAAGAAGATGAGAAGACTTCAAGTGAAGACTTCAAGAAGATGAAGACTTGTGTCTAGGTATAAGATTTAGTTTTTGTTTTAGTTAAAAATGTAAAGGATAGATAGTTGGTGGATTGCTCAAGTATACCATGCACACACACTCTTGATTTAGAATTGTTTCCATAAAAGATTTTTTAGTTTAGAAAAGATTTTTCTTTTTGAAAAATATAAGTTTGGTTTTTGGTATTTCCCATATACTTATCTTTCAACCAAAATCATATTTAGAGCCTTATGACAAAAACATAGATATTTCATTATGATTGTGTAGTGGATCATATCCATACACACTATGCCTTAAAAGTATATCTTGTTTTTATATTTGATGAAGATTTGGAAAAATATGTTTTGGAAAATATTGTTTTAGAAAATACAGTTTTTATCATGGGCCAAATATTTCCAAGTTACAAAAATAGTCCAATCTTTTATAACATGCCTTGATTTTGTGCAAGCATGTTGGTATATCAAAGTATATTGTAAAACTATTTTTGTAGATTTTTATGTATTTTATGGGATTTTATATGAGCCAAAAAGATAAATTTTTTATCCCAGAAAAAACTGTTTCAGGCTTCAGCCAAGTCGACTAGTCGACCTAACTAGTCGACTATACCTGAAGTCGGTCGACCGGGCCGGTCGACCGATGTGCACAAACGTGCACGCCTGTGTGCACTGTTGAACGGTCGACCGTGCCGGTCGACCGCTCCAGAGAGCAGTGCTCTCTGGAAAGTTCGGTCGACCGCACGGTCGACCGTGGCTCCAACGGTCAGAAATCCGATCGTTGGCGGTCGACCGGGCCGGTCGACCGGCAGTACTGACAGATCCCAACGGCTATATTTTTCTGGCTTATAAATTGGGGGGTCTTGTCATTATTTTGCAACAAGATTTTGGAGTCTCTTAGAGCCAGTTTTTCTCAGACTTTTAAAAGGGGAATCTAGAGGAGTTTGTCCAGAGCCCTTCACGGGGAATTCGGCAACACTCTTGGTTATACGTGGTGTTTAGTGTAAAAGATTTAATTAGGTCATAATTGTCTTTAGCTTCCGCATTATTTGCATCATTTGGCATTAAGTGACCATTAGATTAGCCATCACCTATTCACCCCCCCTCTAGGTGATTTACAGTAGGTTGAATCTTACTCGAAGCTGGCATCTTTGGGATGACTGGGGGTTCAGGAGGTTTATTCAAGTTTAGCAGCCAACTCCAGTTACGGTTGTTGTAGTTGACGGTCGTCAACCTTTCCAACTTCGCCTCAACAACCGCGGTAGGCAAAGCACCCTTATGAGAGCCGGCGTCCAAGTTCCAGGCAACTAGGACTGCCCCACGCTCATCTTCAGATTCAGCCTCCCACGGACTAGTCACCCGGACCACGGTATCCCGCATACCATGGTCAGTGTTGACCGTGTTGACAATAACTTTTTCAATCCCGCTTTGGGGGAAAAAGTAGGTAAACCCCTGGATAGTCTTCCTTAGCGAATACGAATCATTAAAGACCTCGAGCTGGCACGCTTCAGGAGCATACAAATCACAAAGGGCCTCGAACCCTAGTACCGTGCACCAGGTTACCGCCGACAACTGAGGGGGGGCGACTTTGTAAAAAAGCAGAACGCTATGGATGAACTTAGTCATTGGCAGCCTTAGCTCAGTGTCAAAACCCGAGGATGTATATATATACACCCTCACCTTTAGGCAGGGCTAAGGAAACGTCAACATTAAGGGGCAAAACTCAATTTTAATACCCAAATTCAAACAGAATTCATAGCTGGCCAAGTACTTATATACCGCTTCTTGATCACGAAGTTTGAAGGTCTTTGGATCGAAGTACATTCTGATCCTTATACGATGGGAAGCTCTCTTTCCTTTCTCCTCCACTACGATTTTTTCATCACCCACACCACTGATCGTGGCTGACGTATCTCCCTTCTTCATTGCGATGGAAACAAAAAGACAACTGAGTTTTGAGAATAAGAAAATCAGAAGAGGGAAAGAAAGTAGAAGGAGACGTAGAGATTTGGTAGAATGCCCAAACCCCAGATAGTTACTCTCTTAAACCCTAGGAAAGTGATCTGTCTCTCAAATCAGGACCTTCCATATACAACCGTGATTAAATCTAGGCCTTCGCTTCAGATACACGGTACCCACCTCAAGCGTCATTTCAACAAAAGCAATTATGACCTAATCGAAATTGCAGCGGATATGACGCACATTTAAGGCTCTGCCAGCCTACAGAGCGACGCATGCCACTACGAAATAAAACTTGAAACGACATCAATCGACACGTGTTCAAACACGAAATTCTTATCTGCTCTTCTTCCTATTAGAGTCTCCAGGACTTATAACCTCGGGGGATGGTTCCCGACCTCCTCTAAAGAGAAGGGAGCAGATGGGGTATTTGTAGTGGTCACCCTTTGAGCCGTCCGAGATCGTGACATGTGTCTATCCGGCCCCCAAGGGTTGCGTGACGCATGGCCACCTCTAAAATACCTAATTCAGAGTCTTCATCCAGTTTGAACTCCAAGTGGACCGGATAATTAGAAGAAGAGGTAAACCCAGTTATAAGGGATCTCCACCTCCAAAGCCCATTCCTCATTCAAACGGAACAATTACCCTTCAAGAGCAACTCGTCCCTATCTACAGCAAGGCGCAGAATATCAGATAAAGTTAAACTCTCCTTATCTCGATTCAAATCAGGATGTTCAGCCCAACTGCCATCAAGATGAGGATTTTAAGTGTTCAAATTGAGCAGGACTCTCTTACCTATCTGTTTGACATAACTTGTACAAATAACAGCTCCCTCTCAACGAAGAAGGGGACCACAATCGAAATTTAGAAACCCTAACACACTAGAGAAGCTCACCTGTAATCACCATTGTTATAGTGGAATTCTCCTCTCTCTCTCTCTCTTTCTTCGTGTTTTTTCACACTTCGAGTTTTCGCGCGTTAAGTTTTCATAATTCTTACTTAAGTTTTGGAAAAACACTCTTCGAGTTTTCATGTAGGTTTGGGACTATTTGTTTGGTATCCAACTCAACAAAGTGTGTGGGCCTTCATGTGTCAAATTTTGAGACTTTTCAAAGGTTTTGGCTTTGAAATCTGACACGCTATTGTGCAGCTAAAAAGCTGAGGTGGAGGAGAACTTTTCCTCTCAGCTTTCTCAGCAAACAAACAAAACAAAAGTGAAAAAAGAGTATAGACAGTCTCAAAGACAAAAAAGTTATTTTCCATAAACTTTCGTGACAAACAAACAAGCTCGAAGCAACAAGCTTTTCTGTCCCTTTTAAATTTTGAATGCACCTCATCACAAAAGGACATCTTTTAACAAAACAATGACCCCACGAGACCTCATAAAGCAACAGCGCAGGGAATCTCCCCAAGTCCACCGGGATAAAACACGAGCCTCCTAGTGAGTCGAGTCATCATCATTCTGTTTGAACCCCAAACTCGTCATCCTCAAATAAATAAGGGTCCCCACTTAACCCCAGGGATCAAACCCCTCTCCCTACAAAACTCAAGGGTTAGAACTTAGAACTGACACATATGTACATCTATAGCTATGTTGTGCATGGGTTTATAAAGTTTAAGACTGATTTTGGAGCATAATCATATTAAAATTTTGTTTATAAAAGAAATGGCAGAAAATTTTACAGCAGCTGATAGCAGAATTTATTGTAAAACTCTGAGAAATATAACACCAAAACAGAGAATTCTAGAGACAGAGTAGAAGTATGAATTCTTATTGATTTCTGAAGTGTACATTGAAATGAATCATGAAGGGCCTATTTATAGAAAAATTTTAGGGTACTATGCAGTCACTACTATGCAGTCACTATGCATGCTTGCGTCATCGTTTGCATCAACGAAAAGAAAATCACTAATGGTGCATAGTAAATGTTGGCGGCCATCGTTTCATAACACTCCCCCTTGGCTGTCAACCATACACGATGTCTCATTAAAAATCTTGCTAGGAAAACTCAGTGGGACAAAACCATAGCGAAGGAAAAAAGAGTACATCATCTCTGTATACGTGTTTTATGCTGCCTCGTTAAAAACCTTACCAAGAAAATCCTGTGGGACAAAACCATAGAAAGGGAAAAAGAGTGCAGCCACGTAAGCTCCCCCTCAAGTTGACATGAGTAGTTCTTCTTCATAAGTCTCGCATATGATGCATTCCAATATCATGAATAACCTTTCTGAAAGTTGTAGTGGGAAGCGCCTTTGTAAAGAGATCTGCCACATTATCACTTGATCGGATAAACTGAATAATAATTTTCTTATCCTTTTCAAGCTCTAGGCCGAATGAGAAGAACTTTGGGGTATATGCTTGGTAAGGTCGCTTTTGATGAATCCTTCCTTCATTTGTGCGACGCATGCAACATTGTCTTCAAACAGTACTGTTGGATCTCTGTTGACTGGTAATCCACAAGTTGCTTGGATTTGTTGAGTTACACACCTTAACCATACACATTCTCAACTTGCTTCATGGAGTGCTATGACTTCAGCATGATTAGAAGAAGTGACAATAAATGTCTGCTTTTGTGAACGCCAAGAGATCGTTGTACCTCCACATGTCAACACATATACTGTTTGAGACCTGGCTTTATGTGGATCTGACAAGTAATCTGCATCAGCATAACCAGTTATTTCTTATTTTGATCCTCTGGAAACGAATCAAAATTAGTTGTTCCTCGAAGATAACGAAATATATGTTTAATACCATTCCAATGTCTCTGTGTAGGAGATGAGCTAAATCTTGCTAACAAATTAGTAGCAAATATTTTATCTAGTCGAGTACAATTAGGTAGATACATAAGAGCTCCAATTGCACTTAGGTATGGTACTTCAGGACCAAGAACCTCTTCATTATCTTCGCGAGGGCAAAATGGATCTTTTTCCACATTCAATGATCTAACAACTATTGGAGTGCTTAAAAAATTTGTTTTATCCATGCTAAAGCGTTTTAAGACCTTTTCAATATAATTTGATTGATGCAAAAGTATTCCACTTTGAAAGTGCTCAATCTGTAAACCAATACAATATTTGATTTTCCCAAGGTCTTTCATTTCAAATTCATTCTTTAAATATATCATTACTTCTAGGACTTCTTTATGAGTCCCAATGATGTTTAAATCATCAACATATACAACAATGATAATGAATCTGGATGTCGTTTTCTTTATAAAAACATATAGGCATATAGGATTATTCATATATCCTTCTTTTAACAAATACTCGCTTATGCGATTATACCACATGCGCCCTGATTGTTTTAACTCATATAACGATCTTTGTAATTTGATCGAATATAATTCTTTGGGTTTTGAACTTAATGCTTCAGGCATTTTAAATCCTTCTGGGATTTTCATATAAATATCGCTATCAAGCGACCCATATAAATAAGCTGTAACAACATCCATAAGACGCATTTCTAAATTTTTAGAAACTGCTAGGCTGATTAAATATCTAAACGTAATTGCAACCATTACTGGAGAATACGTTTCTTCATAATCAATTCTAGGTCTTTACGAAAAACCTTAAGCAACAAATCGAGCTTTATACCTCACAATCTCATTTTTCTCGTTGCGTTTTCGCACAAAGACCCATTTGTATCCTACTGATCTCACGGCTTCAGGCGTGAGAATAATAGGTCCAAATACTTTACGCTTATTAAGCGAATTCAATTCAGCCTGTATAGTGTCTTTCCATTTTGTCCAATCATGTCTATTTTGACATTCAGTGACGGATCTTGGTTCAGGATCCTCACTTCCGTTAATAATATCACATGCTACAGAATAGGAAAATATTTCATTTATATTTTTCATCTCATTTCGATTCCATAATCCTCCTGTATTGACATAATCAATAGAGATCTCATGATTTTCTATACCTTCAGGGTTTTCCATCTCTTGATTTGTCTTATTTTGCATTTTTTTTCTGGAATACATTCTTCTACATTGGGGTCATCATGCTTATCTGCTCCTTTTCTTTTTGAGGATTTTTATCTTTAGAACCGATCGGTCTACCACGCTTCATGCGTGTCTTAGACTCATTAGTGACTTCATTCTAGGATTATCCTTTTAGGATTTCAATCCGAGCAGGAGCATTTACAGCTGGTATGTATGATTTAGTCACTCTTTTCGTATTGGTGAACGCATCTGGTAATTGATTTGCTATTTCTTATAAATGCATATTCTTTTGCACTTCTGACTCACATTATTTTGTGTGAGGATCAAGATGCAATAAGCATGGTTCACTCCATGTAATCTCCTTCTCCAGTTGTTTCTTTTCTCCCCCTAATGCTGGGAAAATTGCCTCATTGAAATGGCAATCGACAAACCGAGCCGTAAAAACATCACTAATTTTTGGCTCAAGATATCTTATAAGAAAAGGAGATTCATAGCCGACATATATTCCCAGTCTTCTTTGAGGACCCATCTTTGTACGTTGTGGTGGAGCAATCGGTACATATACCGCACAACCAAAAATTCTAAGATGGAAAATATTTGATTCTTGACCAAATGCTAATTGTAGAAGAGAGTATTCATGATACGCACTTGGTCTGATGCGAATTATGAAAGTACACCTAGAGGGGGGTGAATAGGTGTACGGCTAATCTAATGAACAAAATGTGAAATTTAAAAACTAAATTGCAACACACTTAATGTAACCAACGAGTGTAGCCGAATTCCCTTTGAGCTCGGAACGCATCCACCTCAAGGAGCCATTACTCTCACGTCATGCGAGAGCCCACACCTACATCAAATACAATAGGGGTGGTCTTTGGCACCCATACTCTTTGAGTCCATAGGGGTTAGCACCTTTCCTAACCCAAACAAATTTAGTTGCTAAATTTGAATCATGTATACAATCATAACAAAACTTAGCAAGGTGGCCCTTACGTCCACAATGTGTACAAGTGTACACATGAGCATACATAGTGTTGTGTACATGAACGTGCGAAGCATGTGTATGCCGTGGATGGTGTGCATGTAAAGATGAAACTTGTTTCTTTCAAAACATGGATTCCAAGCGTGTATGGTTAATGGCACATTGGCTCAAAGTGGAGCCCAAACAATCCACACTCTTCTTTAACAAACAAATATCATTATCAATTCTAGAAGAAGAGGTGCATGTAATAGGTAAGCAAGGTGAAGTTACACTAGCATGGCAAACATGTGAATCAATATCATTTTGCAAAGAAATATTTTTCTTAGAACCCAAGTCTAAATCCTTTGAAATAGAAATAATTTTGATTTTCAAAGAATCATTCTCTTTTACAACAAAGTCAAGTTTTGAAGTTAAAGATTCATTTTTGCTCAAAACATTTTCACAATCATTTTTACTTTTCAAAATTTTATTTTCATTAAGGGCATGTTCAAGTTTAGATTTCAATGAATCCCTTTCATTAGAAATCTCCTCTTTCTCTTGCAAAACTAAATCTAGTTTTGAACACAAATTCTTATTTTCATATTTTAGTTCAAAACTCTTCTTTTTCAAAAGATTATATTTTTCTAACAATTTTTCACAAACAATTGAAAGTTCTTCATTCAAAGTATTTGGATCAATATACTCATTACTAGAAGAACTTGCATCATCATTATCTAATTGAGATTCCGAATATACCTCAAGGGAGTCATTCCCTTGGACTATGTAGCATTGTTGCTCGGATTCTCTACTAGATTCATCCTCCACAATGTTGGGCGTTTGTAGCTCGGAGGAGGTCAACGTGTTCCACACTGCAAAGGCGGAATCACAGTTAGAAACTAAGCACAAATATTCTTTGTTAAGCGTGCTTCTAAGTGCCTCAAGGGCTTGTGCATTGGCCTCTATATGCTTGCTATTACCAAGATAGGATTTCTTGATAGCGGCAAGGAAAACATGCAAGCTTAGGGTTTTCAAGTACATGGACATCCTAAATTTTCACATGTCATTGTTGGAGACATCAAACATGAGAGGTGACAAGCAATCCATGAGTGTGTGTAAACAATATAAGTGTGCAAATGCAAATGATAGATATAGAATTTTTAGACCAAAAATAAATTCCCAAAAGACTATTTTCTTTGATTTAACAAAACACTTTTTAAAACAATGAAGGTTGATCTTTAAAAACTAAAACTCTTTTGAAAAATAAGTGTTAAAACACTTAAGAAGATCAGGAATTTTTCTCTCAAAAAACTTGTGGAGAAATCTCTCTCAAATGGGGTATAAATAGGCCCCATAATAAACTAGCCGTTGGCAGCTGACTAGGCCCAGAATGGCCTTCCGGTCGACCGGCCGGTCGACTGGCCAACAGTCAAAAAGTTGACCGTTGAGCCTGTCGGTCGACCGCCCGATCGACCGTGCCAATCCAGAGAGCAATTGCTCTCTGGCCGGTCGACCGCTCGGTCGACCGTACTAAGCCTCATGGTCGACCATCCGATCGACCGCCCCCACCCGAGAGTGGGGTACTTGCAGTCGGTCGACCGCTCGGTCGACTGGCTCAAGTGGCTGGTCACCTACACATTCTTGTACACGTCGGTTGACCGGTCCGGTCGACCGACTCTGGGTCCGGTCGACCGTCCGGTCGACCGCCAGATCTGGCAGGGCTGTTTTTAGGGATTAGAAAACTTGATTTTTATTTGTCAAATAAATCTCATAAAATCTCTAAAAATCCACAAAAATAAGTTCTTGTATTATATTTGAAATACAAACATGTGTGAAAAAATTTAACACATATTTTAACTTATTTGAACCATTTTTGTGACTTGAAAATTTTGCCAAAAACCAAAACTCGTATTTTCCAAAACTAGGATTTTTGAAATGGAAAATCGTTTTGTCCAAAACTCATCCAAATACAAAAAAAATGATATTTAAACAACTTGAAGCGTGTTGCATATGGATATAAATCCAATATATATGAAAGATATATATATCAATGTTTTTGACTTAAAGTCCAAAAATAAGTTTTGTTAAAAATACCAAAACTCCAAACTCATGAAATAGACTATCAAACTAAGTTTATTTAAGTATATGAAGCATACAAGTATATAAATCAAATCTAATATACATTAAACCATGTAAACTTGTTTTGAATCTATCTATTCATGAAAATCAAGATCGGTTAAACCAAAAACCGAAAACCAAAACATGAAACTTAAACAAGTGTGTGTGTTGAGAACTTGAGCATATCACACTATCTAATCTTTAATAATGGATCTAAAACACTAAACTAAACATTGTACCGAAGTCTTCTTGTAGAGCGCCATCTCCAAGTCGACTCGATCCAAACGTGATCCATCGAGCTTGACTCCAACGAGTGCTAGATATGAACTTTGACGCTCGGGCTCTTGAATCACCATGTGAAAGCTCTAAAACACCTTTGTTGAAGCTAATCACCTACTAATATCTTGGTTAAGTATCTGAAACTAAACACCACAAGATACTAGTAAACTATAACTACATGAGTTAATCATCATCAAAACTAGAGTGGAAGGCCTCTGGGCCAACAATCTCTCCCTTTTTGATGATGACAAAACTCATGGAGTTATATATGCATGGATTAAAGTTAAGCTTCAAAGAAGCTCCCCCTTAACTCATGCATAGCAATAAACAATAAATATATGCAATGAATACTAAACATGAATATGCATCAACATGCATAAAACAATGAAATGAACATGCTCATGATACCATACATGAAATAAACATGCTCTTGATACTAAATTTTTTAAAATAAATTCCTTTTCCTTTTAAAATAAACATGTTCTTTAAATAGTTGCCCTTGATACCAATAAAAATTTCATTGTGAAAACTTAAGCAACATGAAAGCTCTTGATACCAATCAAAATAAAAAAAATTCAATCAATAAAAATTCTTGATATACTAATTGGAAGATAATCAATAAAAGGCTTTTTGATACCAACAAAAAAAATATCAATATGAAACAACTTTGATATAAACTTACAAATAAACAATAAACATGCATATTAAACTCAAATACTTTAAACATGCATATTATAACCTCAAATACTTCTCCCCCTTTTTATCAATCATCAACAAAGGGGTCAAGAAAACAATGTTCTCCCCCTTTTTGTTTTAAACAAAAAGAATATCAATAAAGGGTGAAATCAAAACAAAACATTATGATACCAATTGAAAAAAATATATATCAATTGAGTGCATCATGATATCAATTTAAACTTCATAAAATAAAACATACCATTTGTAAGTAAACTTATAGGTAATCTTGATACCAATTGTAAAGATTAGTACCAATTGAAAGTAATTTTTTATTAAAAGCATATGATACTAAAAATAATCAATATCCTTTTCTTTTTTTAATCATTTTTAACATAAAGTGTGGGAGTAGAATAACAAATAATTGGAAAAGGAAATTGAAAGGTGAAATATGAATTTTCTCTCCCTTTATGAAATACCAAATAAAATGATGCATAAGCTTGTATAAGATGCTAATTGAAACATAATCAATTGAAATATTGTCAATAGACATTTAAGAAATCAAGTTTAGCATAACTAGAATTTGTGCTCAAAGATATAGAGATATAGTAAGCACAAAATAAAGCATATATATATGTATGAAAATTTAATACCAATCGACATTGATACTATTTGAAATCTAAGCATACATATATAAAAAAAACATATATGAGTATACAAAAGGAATGTAAATAGTGATACCAATTGAAAAGATCCAATGATACCAATTGAAAACACAATATGATCAAGCGTATAACTCATATTACCTACCACCCAGCTCATGCACATGTTTAAAATGAATTTTCAATTAAGAGACATACAAGACATGGTCGCCCAACCAACCGCCCTTAAATGGAAAGGGTTTACAAAAATAGGTTTGAAGATAGTTTAGCATAATTGAAAACTCTTCCAAAATGAAGAATACGAACTAGTTATAAGAAAAATTTGTAAACTAGTACGAAATCCTTCAAGAAAGGAATAAAACAAAATTATATTTCATGAAAAACATGTAGATCACATGATCACCAAACACTCAAAATCTATAAAGCATATATATCATACTCATGAAAACAAAATCATGAGAAAACAAATAAGGTGAGTGTATAAGAGTTATGTGAAACACATTATCATGAAAATAGTCAATTTAGCTCAATATAAAATTCCTTAAAAACATAAAAATCATCAAAACTGAAATTCTTCAAGGTATATGTATGTCATGTACAAACTAAAGTATACATACATATCCAAATATAAACGAGTCCACAAAAGTATATGCATGAAGGCAAGTGGCTCAAGGATGTATATGTATAACTAATAGTTTAGACAAAATAGACATATACATGAAGTTAAATATAAACATGAAAATATGTAAAAAAAGAATGGGAATACAAGTTAAATGCATGAATCATCAAAACTAGACTATACATCTAATAAGTACAAATGAGCATTCAAGCACAAATATATAATAATCTATTTGTGGCTCACTAGATGTATAAGTATATATCTAAGTTTTAATGAAAACTAACATCAAAACATGTAATCAAAACATGAAGCATCAAAACATGAAGTGCAAATGTTTAACCAAAACTAATATGATCAGTATGTAGATGCACATGCATTAGATCTAGGACATACACATTAGTTAAAATAAATGTGAGAACACAAAGATATAAATCCATATTAAACATGGGTGTCTCAAATAACTAATCATGTATGTTACTAATCTAAATATCATGACATATAACATATTAATCATGAAACATCAAGACATGCTAAAATCAATGATATGAAAAGCATGTAAACAATAAATGAGGAGTAAGAGATCGTTACCAAAACTGATAAGGCACATCTCCATATCTCCAAACCAAGGTGGTCCTCCCACCAAACTCCCCTTGAAAGTGATGCATCCAAAAAGTTCTTGATGATGACAAAAAAACTAGCCGTTAAGATTTTCAAGAGCAAAATTTCTCCTATTCTCTAGTGTTTTAAAAGCAAGTTTTCAAAAGAGTTTATTGGTTTTAAAGATCATTCTTTATTTATTTTTAAGATTTGAAAAAATCAAAGAAAAATATAGATTTGGGATATTTGCTTTGTTCTTCATTTCTATCAAATACTAAGTTATTTTCCTAAATATTTTTCCTTGTGATTTGTTTTCCAACATCTTGATTTCTCACACTTGAGCCATATTATTCTATCCTATTTATTAGGATCCTTGTTTAGTGAGAAAGAGATTGGTTTGTGGTCTTTTGATCACTAAGTTATAATCCCTCCTACTTTGTGTTATCCCTCTTGTGTAGAGGTTGATTATTGGAGTGGTGGTTGGCTCCCTCTAGTGAGAGGTGGAGGTTGTGTTGGTATCCCTCTTAGTGAAGAGGTGGATTGTGGTTGTTTGGCTTTGTCCCTATCCCTCATTTGTGAGGTTGATATTGGTGGCTTTGTGCCTAACCTCTAAGTGTAGAGGTTGTGTTTATAATTTAGAGAGGAGTTGTGTACTCCCAGTTGTATTGCCCCAAATCCTCAGTGGAGGTTCCCTGTGTGGTAGTCCTGTGTGGACAAGTTAGTGAATTGAAAATCCTTCTGTGTGAAGGCGGGGACGTAGAGCTGTGCGCTCGAACCTCGAAACATATCTCGGTGTTTGCGTTTGATCCATTGACTCTAACTCTCTCTCTTTTATATTGTGCCTTGCATCATTTCATATTGCTCATTCATATATTATATGCTTGGCTTGTTTGTGTGTGCCTCACTTGTGTTTAACCACGAGAGCTTCATATAGAGCCTCAACTCTTATTCAGAGGAATTAAGAGGAGTTAGTCCAGAGCCCTTCACCGGGAATTCGGCTACACTCGTTGGTTACATTAAGTGTGTTGCCATTTAAGTTTTAATTTTCACATTTTGTTCATTAGATTAGCCGTACACCTATTCACCCCCCTCTAGGTGTATTTTAAATTGGTATCAGAGCATACGCTCCTGATATTAGGTTTAACCACCTAGGTGTGTGATCTTGATTTTGCTAATCTATCATTTGCATTTGCACATTTATATTGTTTACACACACTCATGGATTGCTTGTCACCTCCCATGTTTGATGTCTCCAACATTGATATGTGAAAATTTAGGATGTCCATGTACTTGAAAATCTTAGGCTTGCATGTTTTCCTTGCCGCTACCAAGAAATCCTATCTTGGTAATAGCAAGCATATAGAGGCTAATGCACAAGCCCTTGAGGCACTTAGAAGCACACTTAACAAAGAATATCTTATGATTGTTTCTAATTGTGATTCCGCCTTTGCAGTGTGGAACACGTTGACCTCCTCCAAGCCTCAATTGTCAATCTAAATGGAGGATGAATCTAGTGGAGAATCCGAGCAACAATGCTACATGGTCTAAGGGAATGACTCCTTTGAGGTAAATTCAGAATCTTAATTAGATAGTGATGATGCTAGTTCTTCATGTAATGACTATGTTGATCCAAATACTTTGAATGAAGAACTCTCTATTGTTTGTGAAAAATTACTAAAAAAATATAATCTTTTGAAAAAGAAGAGTTTTGAACTTAACAAAGAAAATAAGGATTTGTGTTCAAGACTTGATTTGGTTTTGCAAGAGAAGAAAGAAATTTCAAGTGAACGTGACTCACTTAAATCTCAACTAGACCTTGCCCTAAAGGAAAATGAGATTTTGAAAAATATAAATGATTGCAATAATGTTTTGAAGAAAAATGAAAACTTGTCTTCAAAACTTGATTTTGTTGTAAAAGAAAATGTTTCTTTGAAAAACAAAATTGATTTGATTTCAAAAGATTTAGAAGTTTGCTTAAATGAAAATAAATCTTTGAAAAATGATATAGATTCACATGTTTGCCATGCTAGTATAACTTCACCTAGCTTACCTATTGCATGCACATCTTCTATAATTGATAATGATATATGTTTGTTAAAGAAGAGTGTGGATTGTTTGGGCTCCACTTTGAGCCATTGTGCTTTGAACCACTCACGCTTGGAATGTATGTTTCGAAAGAAAAAAGTTCCATCTATGTATGCACACCAACCACGGCATACACATGCTTCGCACGTTCATGTACACAATACTATGTATGCTCATGTGTACACTTGTACACATTGTGGACGTAAGGGCCACCTTGGTAAGTTTTGCTATGATAAGATACATGATGTAAATTTAGAAACTAAATTTGTTTGGGTTAAGAAAGGTGCTAACCCTCATGGACCTAAAAGAGTGTAGGTATCAAAGACCACCCCTATTGTATTTGATATAGGTGTGGGCTCTCCATGATGAGAGAGTAATGGTGCCTTGAGGTGGATGCGTTCCGAGCTTAAAGAGAACTATTTGGATGCATCACTTTCAAGGGGAGTTTTGATGGGAGGACCATCTTGTTTTGGAGACATAGAGAGTTGCCCTCTCGGTTTTGGTAACGATCTCTTACTCCTCATTTATTGTTTACATGCTTTTCATATCATTGATTTTAAAATATTCTTGATGTTTCATGATTAGTATGTTATATACCATGATATTTAGATTAGTGATATACATGATTAGTTATTTGAGACACCCATGTTTAATATGAATTTATATCTTTGTGTTCTCACATTTGTTTTAACTAATGTGTATGTCCTAGATCTAATGCATGTGCATTTACATATTGATCATATTAGTTTTGGTTAAACATTTGCACTTCATGTTTTGATTTCTATGCTTCATGTTTTGATTACATGTTTAAATGTTAGTTTTCATTAAAACTTAGATATATACTTTTACAACTAGTGAGCCACAAATAGATCATTATATGTTTGTGCTTGAAAGCTCATTTGTACTCATTAGATGTACTAGTATAGCCTAGTTTTGATGATTCATACATTTGACTTGTATTCCCATTCTTGTACATGTTTTCATGTGTATGTTTAATTTCATATATATGTCTATCTTGTCTAAACTAATTGTTATACATTTACATCCTTGAGCCACTTGCCTTCATGCATATACCTTTGTGGACTCATTCATGTTTGGATATGTATGTATACTTTACTTTGTACAAGATATACAATACTTTAAAGTTAAACATACACATGAAAACATGTACAAGAATGGGAATACAAGTCAAATGTATGAATCATCAAAACTAGGCTATACTAGTACATCTAATGAGTACAAATGAGCTTTCAAGCACAAATATATAATGATCTATTTGTGGCTCACTAGTTGTATAAGTATATATCTAAGTTTTAATGAAAACTAACATCTAAACATGTAATCAAAACATGAAGCATAGAAATCAAAACATGAAGTGCAAATGTTTAACCAAAACTAATATGATCAATATGTAGATGCACATGCATTAGATCTAGGACATACACATTAGTTAAAACAAATGTGAGAACACAAAGATATAAATCCATATTAAACATGAGTGTCTCAAATAACTAATCATGTATATTACTAATCTAAATATCATGGTATATAACATACTAATCATGAAACATCAAGAACATGCTAAAATCAATGATATGAAAAGCATGTAAACAATAAATGAGGAGTAAGAGATCGTTACCAAAACCGAGAGGGCAACTCTCTATGTATCCAAAACAAGGTGGTCCTCCTACCAAAACTCCCCTTGAAAGTGATGCATCCAAAACAACCCTCAAATGTGGTATATATAACCCCAAATTGGAATCTGCCCGTTGGCAGAGAAAAGGCCTAGATTGGCCTTCCGGTCGACCGGTCGGTCGACCAGCCAACGGTCAAAAAAGTGATTGTTGAGCCCTGCGGTCAACCGCTCGGTCAACCGTGCCAGTTCCAGAGAGCAACGGCTCTCTGGCCGGTCGACCGCTCGGTCGACCGAGTATGAAAACAGAGAGCAATGCTCTTTGCCTGGTCGACCGCCCGGTCGACCGGAGGCTTTCCAGAGAGCAGAGCTCTCTGCCGGTCGACCGTCCCGGTCGACCGGCCTCCCCAGCTTGGCTGCGTGCACATCCTGTGCACGTCAGTCGATCGGCCCGGTCAACCGCCCACTGCTACGGTCGACCGGCAGTCAGCCAATCTGACAATTCTGGGACAGAAAAACTAGGGTTTTTAATTTAAATAAAATCCCATAAAACCTCTAAAATTCCACAAAAATAGTTCTTATATTCTCTTTGAAATACAAACTTGTTTGAGTAAAAATCAAATCAAGTTACAAACATTTTGAACTCTTTTTGTGTTATGGAAATTTTACCGAAAACCAAATTCCGTATTTTCCAAAACTAGGATTTTTGAAATGGAAAATTGTTTTGTCCAAAACTCATCCAAATACAAAAACATGATATAGGAACAACATTTAAGCATGAAGTATATGGATAGAATCCAATATACATGAAATAGATATCAATGTTTTTGACTTTAAATCCAAAAAATACGTTTTGTTAAAATACAAAACCTAAATACATGAATAGGTTATCAAACAAAGTTTGTATAAATAGTTGAAGCATAGATGTAAATAGAACAAATCTAATATACATTAAACCATGTAAACTTGTTGATTCTATCTATTCATGAAAACCAAGATCGGTTAAACCAAAAACCGAAAATCAAAACATGAAAACTTAAACAAGTGTGTGTGTTGTGAACTTGAGCATACCACACTATCTAATCTTTAACAAATGGATCTAAATTATAAACTAAACACTGTATCGAAGTCTTCTTGTAGAGCTCCGTCTCCAAGTCGACTCGATCCAAACGTGATCCACCGAGCTTGACTCCAACGAGTGCTAGATATGAACTTTGACGCTCGGGCTCTTGAATCACCATGTGAAAGCTTCAAAAAACCTTTGTTGAAGCTAATCACCTACTAATATCTTGGTTAAGTATCTGAAATTAAACACCACAAGATTATTAGTAAACTATAACTACATGAGTTAATCATCATCAAAACTAGAGTGGAAGGCCTCTGGGCCAACAATCTCCCCCTTTTTAATGATGACAAAACTTATGGAGGGGAGTTATATATGCATGGATTAAAGTTAAGCTTCAAGTGTGAGAAAATAAAGTATTTTAACAAAGAAAATCACTTGGGAAAATCTCCAAATAGATATAGAATTTTTAGACCAAAAACAAATTCCCAAAAGACTATTTTCTTTGATTTATCAAAATATTTTTTAAAACAATGAAGATTGATCTTTAAAAACTAAAACTCTTTTAAAAAATAAGTGTTAAAACACATAAGAAGATCAAGAATTTTTCTCTCTAAAAACTTGTGGAGAAATCTCTCTCAGATGGGGTATAAATAGGCCCCATAATAAACTAGCCGTTGGCAGCTTGACTAGGCCCAGAATGGCCTTCCGGTCGACCGGCCGGTCGACCGGGCGGTCGACTGGACAACGGTCAAAAAATTGACCGCTGAGCCTGCCGGTCGACCGCCCGATTGACCATGCCAATTCAGAGAGCAATTGCTCTCTGGCCGGTCGACCGCTCGGTCGGCCGTGCCAAGCCTCACGGTCGACCGTCCAGTCGACCGCCCCCACCCGAGAGTGGGGTACTTGCAGTTGGTCGACCGCTCGGTCGACCGGCTCAAGTGGCTAGTCAGCGTGCACATTCTTGTGCACATCGGTCGACCGGTCCGGTCGACCGACTCTGGGTCCGGTTGTAATACCCCGTTCCCGGAATACGTACTTAGTTACGTATTCAGATTTTTGATCGTATTTTTCGATTTGTTTTCCTGTATTTATTCTGTATTATGAATTCCTTGTATGATTGTTTTGTCCTGGAATTGGATTCGTGGATTCGGAGTCAGCTCTAGTCATATGCTAAGGGATTATGTTTAGTGTGCGGGTCAGGGAGTCATATGCTAAGGGATTGCCCACACAGGAAGTTTGGACAGGTGGCACCGGTCAGACCAGCTCTTCCAGCCCCAGCACATCCAGCTCCAGCACTTCCAGCACCGCCACTGAGGAGGAATCCAGATCCTGTTGATCGAAGAGTTCCATTTCCACCCCAACGGTATGATCATCAGCAGAGGGGAATGAGAGCTAGAGCAGATCAGGGTAGAGGCCAAGTTCACATCATGGCAGCAGAGGCCTCAGGCGATACAGCAGAGTGTGAAGACCAGTATCCAGATCAGGAGCCTTAGGGATATCATGGTAACCCCTACCCCATATCTTGCGTTTGAGTCGATTATCATTCTAAATGTTTTTCTCTTATCATTCTTTCATTTTCCATCCTGATCCTTCCTGTATTCATCTTATTCCCTGTTTTGGTTTTATGAGCCCTTTATTCCAGCCTTTGTCCCCTTTGTGTTCATTTCACCCCTTAATGAAATTGCGAGGACGCAATTTTTGTAAGGTGGGTGGATTGTAATACCCCGTTCCCGGAATACGTACTTAGTTACGTATTCAGATTTTCGATCGTATTTTTTGATTTGTTTTCCTGTATTTATTCTGTATTATGAATTCCTTGTATGATTGTTTTGTCCTGGAATTGGATTCGTGGATTCGGAGTCAGCTCTAGTCTGAACCGAAGACCCGATTATAGTATATTATTCGATTTGGCCTTTCCGGTGATTAGATTTGACCGATTTCAGTTTCAAATATTATTTTCCAATATATTAGATTTTCTGTGATTTTCTGGATTTTTCTTGGATTAAATTGAATTTCTTCAAAACCGGTGTCGGCCAGTGCCGCTGACCGATTCCCAGATTTTTAATTCTCAAACTGTTTAGAATTTCATGATGGTCCTTTAGACTTTATCTTTTAGAATTATATTTCCTACTTAAATACTTTTTCTGAGAATTTTATAATTTTATGAAAATTCCATCGGAGTCGGTAGGTAACTGATTCCGGGATTTTTAGTTTTAAAACTATAAAGTATTTCTGAAAAAGGATTTCACTATGAGTCTTCATATATTATTATTGATTTTTGGGCAAATTTGCGAGTCGTTCCGAGATACTTGAATTTCGGGCGATTCCGGTATTTTCCGAATTGTTTTCCGTATTCGTGACTTGAACCCGAGTCTCTGTATTTTCAACAGCTTTATTCTGAGCCCAAGAGAAAATATCTTCTCCTTTATAATTCCTCTTCCTTTTTCCTTTTCTTTATTTCTTTCCTTCCTTCCAAAGCCACACACTTTTCCAATTTTCCCAAATTACCAAAATTCCTATTTTTCCTCTCCACACAACTCCCACCTACCTCCACCATTTAATGCATCTCTCTCTCTCTCCCATGGCCGGCCAAGTGGCCAAGAGAGGGACACTCACCTCCCCTCCCTTTTGCAAATAACCCCCTCTCTTCCATCTCAATTACAACTCCTTCACAAATTCCAAATCATATATAAACATTCCTTTACATTTCCTTTTCCTTTTTTCTTCACTTCACCAAAAGAAAGACCCTTCACCAAAATCCCTCCTCCATCTCAACTCAACCTCCAACTTCAAGAGCTTCATCTAGGGCATCATCAAGGTCTTCATCTTCAACCACCAACTCCCAAAGCAACACCAAGATCATCTTCTCCACCTCAAGCAACTTCAACTTCAACAACTACTTTTGGATTGAGGCCATCATCTCCACCTTGGGATCCTTTCAAGACTACAAAGCTTCACCTAACCAATCCTAGTGAGTATTCTTACTCACCAAGACTCATCAAATTCCTAGTATACTTGTATTTACAATTCTTGTACATTTACATCTTCAAAATCACATTTTTAGACTATCAAGTACAACCACCAGATTCAGTTCTGTACACTGTGTTCGACCATGATTAGTCGACTTGACCTAGAACCTAGTCGACTAGAAACCCTTAGCTGAAACGTAGCCTTTTCTGACTTCACAGTTTTAGTCGACTAGTCCCTATTACCAGTCGACTAGATATCCCTAGTCGACTACTAGAATTCCCCTAGTCGACTCCTGAAATAAACTCAACTCTCTGTATCTCAAACTTAGTCGACTTAAGTATCTGTTAGTCGACTTGTAGTTCCCTGTTAGTCGACTACCCTTTTTACCTAGTCGACTAACTCTTCCTGAAACAGAAACCCAAACTCTCTGGAACACATTATTAGTCGACCACCCTATTTTCCTAGTCGACTAACCCTTCTATTAGTCGACTACTATTCCAACCTAGTCGACTAACTTATGGCTGTCTGGTATTGTGATTTCCTTCTTGACTATGTATCTTACCCTTGATACATGTACTATATATTATTCCTACTTATACTTCATAGCTTGTACTTTATGATCCATTAATTGGTGTATATCATCTCTTGTCACTTCATATTCCAAGTTTATGTATTGCCATGCAACTGCTTGTTTCATTCTTATACTTGTACCTTGCCGTGATATTATTGCTTCTTTATTTTATACCATGCGTGGCAGACCCTTCGAGGTCGTTGAACCCTGTTTGCTTCTATGTTTTCCCTTGCCTTGCTATGATCCAGACACGTCAGTACATATTTTCCTTTAACACATGTATATCACCTGACCTCCAATGTGTTATCACTTGACCACCTGGCATGCCACTACTTGGCAAAACCCTATTGTTATAACATGACTGACCCGGACTATATCGACCTCTTACTATGTTTGGTTGTTTGCAATATCACCACTTGTCATGCTATCACTTCACACCCAGCATGACATACTTGACTTTATGATTATTATGTTTACGGGAACCCTGTCCTATTGTTGTTATTGTTATGGAACTAAGTGCCACACCATACTCGGTGGGGGCCACCTCTAGAATCCATTCCCACAGAGCAAAGTGCCACACCTCACGGTGGGGGCCACCTCTTGAATCTGTAGGGCTATTACTGTTATGACTGTTTATTCCCGTAACCTGATAATCTTAATAAGCTACAACTTATATGGGTATGGGAGGAAGTGATGGATGCCGGAATGATATCTTGCTTATAGTGATGGGATATAAAAGTATATATATATATATATGTATATATATACTGGCGGTAAGTGTTATGATATTACTGTTAGGGGGACTTTGGGCCTCCAAAGCCGGTTCCAGGTGTATGGAAACCACTATAAGAAGTTCTATCAGTTCTCCATCTACTTCCGTTAACAAACCTCGGATAGCTTATATATGGATGTATGTGTGATGGGATGTACACCCGGGCACATACCTAGATATATGGGTCAGACGAGTAATAATAATAATAGAGACCTGTTATGTTATGACTCCTAGTCTACTCGTTATGTCATGATTCCAGTGATGATTCCTGTTTTGATGTTTGCTACGATTCTTAGTATTCTTGTTATGCATTCCTGTTTGACTTTCATATGATTTGCAACTCTGATTCTATACGCTTGGATTTCTGTGGCATGAGATAAAGGTATATAGATGAGGGTTTCCTTGTTTGGATTATTCCTTCGATGTATTAGTCTCATGGGACCGTGACTTAAGCGTATACAATCAATCTTGCTTATAATCAGTTTTAACCTGGATTTCCTGTTTTATGATTCACTTGTTCATATCTGCCTTACTTGTGTTCTAACCTTTCTACTCTTGTCACTTAGCCATTTGGCTGTAGCCTGTTCATTATTGGGAGGTCCTGACTCCCTTGGATTTGTATGTTCAGGTTGAAGCTTGGATCGAAGTGGAGCTGTCCACAGTAGATCGAGCTTTCTTTAGTGAGCAGGAAGACTAGCTCTACTTCCTTCGTGCCAGACTCCTCTTTTGACTCACGGGATCTTCATCCTACTCGTGAGCTTTTTGGTATCTTATTGTATATTTTACTTTTGGACTTGGTTGTGATAAAAGACATATGTAATATGTAATGTTTATCATACACTGTGATGACTTGTATATGTACCTTTTATGTTGGCATGTGTATGTATACCACGCTTTGTGTTGTACTCTGATTCCTTGCTTGTACTTTTATGCTTAGCGTGTATACGTGGGGGCACTTTCTGACCTACGTATATACGTTGCAGTGACGTCCTCGTATCCGTGGAATCGGGGCGTTACAGGATGGTATCAGAGCTTAGGCTCTCCCACCTATAGTACAATCAAGCGGCAAATTCTAGTAATTTGCTAATGCCAACTACAATGTACAAAGTCATCTAGTCCTTCTTGATTATCTAGTTCTTCTTGGTTCCTTCCTTCATATCCTGAAATCCTTCCAATTTTCCATCACTTTCCAGTCATTCTTCATCAACTAGGCATGGATAGAAGATCGGGTCGTAGCAACTCTGGACCAGCATCGAATGGAGCAGCGGGAGAGAATGTGGATATATTGAGGGTTATCCAGATGATGATGGAGAACCAGCGGCAGCAGACCGAGCTTCTCCGGCAAGAGATAGCAGCACCTAAGGAACAGAGGCCGGGGAATATATCAGATTTCAGACGACTGCAGCCAGCTATATTCACGGGTGAAGAGAAACCCTTGGATGCTGAGCAATGGTTGACCGACACATCAGACTTGTTGAAGGCAGCCCGTGTCCCAGAGGAAAACCAAGTGGAGGTTGCCAAGATTCAATTGAAGGATATAGCCAGAACTTGGTGGCTAGCTGAGGAGGCAAGACTGGAGAAGCCTGTCACTTGGGACACATTCTCCAAGAGTTTTTATAGCAGATTCTTCCCTGCTACTGCTCAGAAAGACATGGAAGAGCAGTTCATCAGACTTCAGCAACGGGATAGGTCCGTGGATGAGTATGCCGCGGAATTTCTCCGACTTAGCCGCTTTGCCCCGTATATGGTGACGGATGAAGAGAAGCGGGCAAGCAGATTCCAGCAGGGCTTACAGATGGACCTACAAGTTTTCTTGATGCCCCAGCAGCTGAAGACCTATTCAGAAGTCCTTACCATAGCTCGGGAAGTAGAGCGTGGACTGGAGAAGAAGAAAGTGAACCAGATGGGGAACCAGGCCAAGAAGAGGCCTTTCGAGTTGATGGATGAGGAGGATACAGATAGGGCAACCCATGGCCCGATGATGAAGAGACCATTCCAACCTCCTCTGTCTCAGATTGTATGCAACTTCTGCCACAGGCCCGGACATTATAAGAGAGATTGTCGAGTGGCCAAGGGATTATGTTTAGTGTGCGGGTCAGGGAGTCATATGCTAAGGGATTGCCCACACAGGAAGTTTGGACAGGTGGCACCGGTCAGACCAGCTCTTCCAGCCCCAGCACATCCAGCTCCAGCACTTCCAGCACCGCCACTGAGGAGGAATCCAGATCCTGTTGATCGAAGAGTTCCATTTCCACCCCAACGGTATGATCATCAGCAGAGGGGAATGAGAGCTAGAGCAGATCAGGGTAGAGGCCAAGTTCACATCATGGCAGTAGAGGCCTCAGGCGATACAGCAGAGTGTGAAGACCAGTATCCAGATCAGGAGCCTTAGGGATATCATGGTAACCCCTACCCCATATCTTGCGTTTGAGTCGATTATCATTCTAAATGTTTTTCTCTTATCATTCTTTCATTTTCCATCCTGATCCTTCCTGTATTCATCTTATTCCCTGTTTTGGTTTTATGAGCCCTTTATTCCAGCCTTTGTCCCCTTTGTGTTCATTTCACCCTTAATGAAATTGCGAGGACGCAATTTTTGTAAGGTGGGTGGATTGTAATACCCCGTTCCCGGAATACGTACTTAGTTACGTATTCAGATTTTCGATCGTATTTTTCGATTTGTTTTCCTGTATTTATTCTGTATTATGAATTCCTTGTATGATTGTTTTGTCCTGGAATTGGATTCGTGGATTCGGAGTCAGCTCTAGTCTGAACCGAAGACCCGATTATAGTATATTATTCGATTTGGCCTTTCCGGTGATTAGATTTGACCGATTTCAGTTTCAAATATTATTTTCCAATATATTAGATTTTCTGTGATTTTCTGGATTTTTCTTGGATTAAATTGAATTTCTTCAAAACCGGTGTCGGCCAGTGCCGCTGACCGATTCCCGGATTTTTAATTCTCAAACTGTTTGGAATTTCATGATGGTCCTTTAGACTTTATCTTTTAGAATTATATTTCCTACTTAAATACTTTTTCTGAGAATTTTATAATTTTATGAAAATTCCATCGGAGTCGGTAGGTAACTGATTCCGGGATTTTTAGTTTTAAAACTATAAAGTATTTCTGAAAAAGGATTTCACTATGAGTCTTCATATATTATTATTGATTTTTGGGTAAATTTGCGAGTCGTTCCGAGATACTTGAATTTCGGGCGATTCCGGTATTTTCCGAATTGTTTTCCGTATTCTTGACTTGAACCCGAGTCTCTGTATTTTCAACAGCTTTATTCTGAGCCCAAGAGAAAATATCTTCTCCTTTATAATTCCTCTTCCTTTTTCCTTTTCTTTATTTCTTTCCTTCCTTCCAAAGCCACACACTTTTCCAATTTTCCCAAATTACCAAAATTCCTATTTTTCCTCTCCACACAACTCCCACCTACCTCCACCATTTAATGCATCTCTCTCTCTCTCCCATGGCCGGCCAAGTGGCCAAGAGAGGGACACTCACCTCCCCTCCCCTTTTGCAAATAACCCCTCTCTTCCATCTCAATTACAACTCCTTCACAAATTCCAAATCATATATAAACATTCCTTTACATTTCCTTTTCCTTTTTTCTTCACTTCACCAAAAGAAAGACCCTTCACCAAAATCCCTCCTCCATCTCAACTCAACCTCCAACTTCAAGAGCTTCATCTAGGGCATCATCAAGGTCTTCATCTTCAACCACCAACTCCCAAAGCAACACCAAGATCATCTTCTCCACCTCAAGCAACTTCAACTTCAACAACTACTTTTGGATTGAGGCCATCATCTCCACCTTGGGATCCTTTCAAGACTACAAAGCTTCACCTAACCAATCCTAGTGAGTATTCTTACTCACCAAGACTCATCAAATTCCTAGTATACTTGTATTTACAATTCTTGTACATTTACATCTTCAAAATCACATTTTTAGACTATCAAGTACAACCACCAGATTCAGTTCTGTACACTGTGTTCGACCATGATTAGTCGACTTGACCTAGAACCTAGTCGACTAGAAACCCTTAGCTGAAACGTAGCCTTTTCTGACTTCACAGTTTTAGTCGACTAGTCCCTATTACCAGTCGACTAGATATCCCTAGTCGACTACTAGAATTCCCCTAGTCGACTCCTGAAATAAACTCAACTCTCTGTATCTCAAACTTAGTCGACTTAAGTATCTGTTAGTCGACTTGTAGTTCCCTGTTAGTCGACTACCCTTTTTACCTAGTCGACTAACTCTTCCTGAAACAGAAACCCAAACTCTCTGGAACACATTATTAGTCGACCACCCTATTTTCCTAGTCGACTAACCCTTCTATTAGTCGACTACTATTCCAACCTAGTCGACTAACTTATGGCTGTCTGGTATTGTGATTTCCTTCTTGACTATGTATCTTACCCTTGATACATGTACTATATATTATTCCTACTTATACTTCATAGCTTGTACTTTATGATCCATTAATTGGTGTATATCATCTCTTGTCACTTCATATTCCCAAGTTTATGTATTGCCATGCAACTGCTTGTTTCATTCTTATACTTGTACCTTGCCGTGATATTATTGCTTCTTTATTTTATACCATGCGTGGCAGACCCTTCGAGGTCGTTGAACCCTGTTTGCTTCTATGTTTTCCCCTTGCCTTGCTATGATCCAGACACGTCAGTACATGTTTTCCTTTAACACATGTATATCACCTGACCTCCAATGTGTTATCACTTGACCACCTGGCATGCCACTACTTGGCAAAACCCTATTGTTATAACATGACTGACCCGGACTATATCGACCTCTTACTATGTTTGGTTGTTTGCAATATCACCACTTGTCATGCTATCACTTCACACCCAGCATGACATACTTGACTTTATGATTATTATGTTTACGGGAACCCTGTCCTATTGTTGTTATTGTTATGGAACTAAGTGCCACACCATACTCGGTGGGGGCCACCTCTAGAATCCATTCCCACAGAGCAAAGTGCCACACCTCACGGTGGGGGCCACCTCTTGAATCTGTAGGGCTATTACTGTTATGACTGTTTATTCCCGTAACCTGATAATCTTAATAAGCTACAACTTGTATGGGTATGGGAGGAAGTGATGGATGCCGGAATGATATCTTGCTTATAGTGATGGGATATAAAAGTATATATATATATGTATATATATACTGGCGGTAAGTGTTATGATATTACTGTTAGGGGGACTTTGGGCCTCCAAAGCCGGTTCCAGGTGTATGGAAACCACTATAAGAAGTTCTATCAGTTCTCCATCTACTTCTGTTAACAAACCTCGGATAGCTTATATATGGATGTATGTGTGATGGGATGTACACCCGGGCACATACCTAGATATATGGGTCAGACGAGTAATAATAATAATAGAGACCTGTTATGTTATGACTCCTAGTCTACTCGTTATGTCATGATTCCAGTGATGATTCCTGTTTTGATGTTTGCTACGATTCTTAGTATTCTTGTTATGCATTCCTGTTTGACTTTCATATGATTTGCAACTCTGATTCTATACGCTTGGATTTCTGTGGCATGAGATAAAGGTATATAGATGAGGGTTTCCTTGTTTGGATTATTCCTTCGATGTATTAGTCTCATGGGACCGTGACTTAAGCGTATACAATCAATCTTGCTTATAATCAGTTTTAACCTGGATTTCCTGTTTTATGATTCACTTGTTCATATCTGCCTTACTTGTGTTCTAACCTTTCTACTCTTGTCACTTAGCCATTTGGCTGTAGCCTGTTCATTATTGGGAGGTCCTGACTCCCTTGGATTTGTATGTTCAGGTTGAAGCTTGGATCGAAGTGAAGCTGTCCACAGTAGATCGAGCTTTCTTTAGTGAGCAGGCAGACTAGCTCTACTTCCTTCGTGCCAGACTCCTCTTTTGACTCACGGGATCTTCATCCTACTCGTGAGCTTTTTGGTATCTTATTGTATATTTTACTTTTAGACTTGGTTGTGATAAAAGACATATGTAATATGTAATGTTTATCATACACTGTGATGACTTGTATATGTACCTTTTATGTTGGCATGTGTATGTATACCACGCTTTGTGTTGTACTCTGATTCCTTGCTTGTACTTTTATGCTTAGCGTGTATACGTGGGGGCACTTTCTGACCTACGTATATACGTTGCAGTGACGTCCCCGTATCCGTGGAATCGGGGCGTTACACCGGTCGACTGCCAGAGCCTGGCAGGGCTATTTTAGGGATTAGAAAACTTGATTTTTATTTGTCAAATAAATCCCATAAAATCTCTAAAAATTCACAAAAATAAGTTCTTGTATTATATTTGAAATACAAACATGTGTGAAAAAATTCAACACATATTTTAACTTATTTGAACCATTTTTCTGCCTTGAAAATTTTGCCGAAAACCAAAACTCGTATTTTCCAAAACTAGGATTTTTGAAAAGGAAAATCGTTTTGTCCAAAACTCATCCAAATACAAAAAAAATGATATTTAAACAACTTGAAGCGTGTTGCATATGGATATAAATCCAATATACATGAAAGATATATATATATATATATATATATATATATATATATATATATATATATATATATATATATATATATATATATATATATATATTAATGTTTTTGACTTAAAGTCCAAAAATAAGTTTTGTTAAAAATACCAAAACTCCAAACTCATGAAATAGACTATCAAACTAAGTTTGTTTAAGTATATGAAGCATACATGTATATGGATCAAATCTAATATACATTAAATCATGTAAAGTTGTTTTGAATCTATCTATTCATGAAAACCAAGATCGGTTAAACCAAAAACCGAAAACCAAAATATGAAACTTAAACAAGTGTGTGTGTGTTGTGAACGTGAGCATATCACACTATCTAATTTTTAACAATGGATCTAAAACACTAAACTAAATACTGTACCGAAGTCTTCTTGTAGAGCGCCATCTCCAAGTCGACTCGATCCAAACGTGATCCACCGAGCTTGACTCCAACGAGTGTTAGATATGAACTTTGACGCTCAGGCTCTTGAATCACCATGAGAATCCAAAATACCTTTGTTGAAGCTAATCACCTACTAATATCTTGGCTAAGTATCTGAAACTAAACACCACAAGATTATTAGTAAACTATAACTACATGAATTAATCATCATCAAAACTAGAGTGAAAGGCCTCTGGGCCAACAAATTAATGCTGCAGCATGTAAAATTGCATGACCCCATATAGAAATAGAAAGTTTTGTTCTCATTATTAATGGTCTAGCAATAAGTTGGAGGTGCTTAATCAGTGACTCAGCCAAACCATTTTGTGTATGCACGTGAGCAACAGGATGTTCAACAGCTATTCCAATTGACATACAATAATCATTAAAAGCCTGAGACGTAAACTCACCAGCATTGTCAAGTCTAACTTTCTTGATTGTATAATCTGAAAATTGTGCTCATAATCTAATTATCTGAGCGAGAAATCTCGCAAATGCCACATTGCGAGTAGATAATAAACAAACGTGTGACCATCTACTAGAGGCATCTATCAACACCATAACATATTGAAATGGTCCACACAGTGGGTGTATAGGCCCACATATATCACCTTGGATACGTTCAAGAAATATAGGTGATTCTGTTTTTATTTTGGCTGGTGATGGTCTCATGATTAATTTCTTAGAGAACATGCCTCACATGGAATTTTACTAACTTGAAGGATCTTCTGGCCCTTTAATGTATGTCCATGTGAATTCTCAATAATTCTTCGCATCATCATTGAACCAGGATGACCTAATCGATCATGCCACAAAGTTAATGTCTCTGTATTTTCTTTAACTACCATATGTGACTCTATCACATTTATATATGTGTAATGCAATCCTGAGGAAAGCTTTGATAGTTTTTCTAATGTGTACTTCTTTCCTGATACATAAGTAGTAAGATACATATACCTCATATTTCCTTCAGTTGCAGACTGAGTATCATATCCATGAAGATATATATCATTAAAACTCAACAAATTTCTTTTAGATTTTGGTGAAAACAAAGCATCTTTTATGAAAAACTTTGTTCCATTTGGCAATATGGAGCTGGCTTTACCAGTTCCTTCAATCAAGTCTACAGGACCTGATATTGTATTGATGATTGCCTTTGTTGATTTTAAATCAGAGAAGTACCTTTTATGTTTGAGAATAGTGTGTGTTGTACCACTATCCGGTATGCAAATATCTCCAGTTTTGGTCTTGACTACATCATTAAAATAATCCATATCAAGCTTCATGCAAAATAAATTATTTAGTGAGAATAAAATTTGAAACATATTATTATAAGTGAAATATTTCATTCAAATATAAATTTGATAATTACAAATAACAAAACATAGTAATACAATCATATATCTAATTATCACCAGTATCCATTGAATTTCGATGGGTTAAAAGATTAGCAAAATCATCAGTAAAATCTGAAGTATCAAGATGAGTTGAATCATCCATAGGATCATCATGTTCAGTGAAATTCACTTCCTTCTATTTTCCTTTTAAGGATGCCTTGTAAAGCTTACAAAGATCTCCGGCGTTCGACACACTCGAGACCAATGCCCCTTGGAATCACATTTATAATAGGAATCTTCAGGATTCTGAAGAGAACTTTCACGAACACATTTTCCGTTATCATGTCTTTCTACATGATGCTTCTTATGGATCGCGTTATTTTGTGAAGGGTTGTAAAAACCACTTCGACCGCGTCCACGGCCATGACCATGATTACGACCACGACCACGACCATGATTATATCCTCGTCCATAATTTTTAGAAAATGCAGTATTTGCTTCTAGAAATGCTACTGAACCAGTAGGATGAGACTGATGATTTTTGATTAGAAGCTCATTATTCTTTTCTGCCAGAAGAAGAAATGAAATTAGTTCAGAATATTTTTTAAAACCACGCAACATATATTGTTGTTGCAATATTATATTAGATGCATGAAATATGGAGTAAGTCTTCTCCAGCATTTCTTCATCTATGATATCCATCCCACAGAATTTTAATTGTGACACTATTCTGAGCATTGCAGAGTTATAATCGCTGACTTTCTTGAAGTCTTGTAAGCGCAAAGCATTCCATTCATCACACGTGGCAGGGAGCACAACTTTCTTTTGATGATCAAATCTTTCTTTGACATTTTTTCATAAGACATTTGGGTCTCTTACAGTGAGATATTCACATTTTAAGCATTCATCAAGATGTCTGCGGATAAAAATCGTCGCCTTTGCCTTATCTTGCGACGATGTATAGTTTATTTCTTTAATTGGTTTCAGTTAGACCCATTGACTCGAGATGCATTTCTATGTCAATAACTCAAAACATATAATTTCTTCTCGTGACATCAAGTGGAATGAACTCAAGCTTTGCAAAGTTTGACATGATGATAACTATAACAAAATATAAAATAATTAGAATCACAACATTTTATTTCACAATAAAATAAAAAAACTTACATGTCAATCATAATAGCTACAAGCAAAAGAGGGAAGGTGAACATTAAAATTAAAATATCCATGTAAAATTCACTTAGATCTATATCTATAAGAAAATGATAGAAATATTGATGATGATGACGGCAATAATAAACTTCAAAAATAGACTAAGCATCTTGCGGAAATCTCAAACACAAAGCTTCTGGAGATGATGAAAAATTTTGAGAATGAAGAGAGATTGAGAAGTGAGTTACGTGGTTTAGAATTCACCAATTTATAGGGTGAAACTAGCCGTTTTATAGTCGTTTATAGCCGTTAGGGGAGAAAAGCAATTTGGATTTTATACAATTAAATATTATAATTAAGAAAATGATAAAATAAATGCATTGTGCTACATATATTTATGAGTTACAATATAGGCATGCCACTCTACTTGGTGGGTGTTTTGCAGACATAATTAATAAAGTAATAATTATTGAAATAAATATTGGCACACCACGCTACTCGGTAAACCTTTCAGTGGGTGTTTATACAGATATAAATAACAGAATAATACAATATACAATATTGGTAGCTTGGGGTTTAATCCACGCAAGCATCAAATTAGAGGTTAGTAAAGATATCATAATCACATCACTTTACTATAAATAAGTGGCAGAGCCTCCTTTCATTATAGTAGTGGTGTTATATGAACATAATTAGTATAATAATCTAGTTTTTCGTAATCACATCACATTTCAAAATGGGTGGCAGAGCCTCCTTTCATTATAGTAGTGGTGTTATACGAGTATTATAAGTATAGTAACTTACCATTTTTACCTTGAGATAGTAGAGGTAGAGGCTGAGACTTGTGATAGGACTTTTCCTGAGCAATGGAAGTAGAGGCTCGTGGCAAGACTTTTACTTCAAGCTAATGGAGGTAGAGACTTGTGTGGTAGAACTTTTTCCTTGAGCTGATGGAGGTAGAGGCTGGAGACAGAACTAGAGTGATCGTGCTGATAACGTGTTGTAAAACTCTGAGAAATATAACATCAAAACAGAGAATTCTAGAGATAGAGTAGAAGTAGGAATTCTTATTGATTTCTGAAGTGTACATTGAAATGAATCAGGAAGGACCTATTTATAGGAAAACTTTGGGGTACTATGCAGTCACTATGCATACTTGCGTCATCGCTTGCATCAGCGCATAGTAAAATCATTAATGGTGCATAGTAAATGTTGGCAGCCATCGTTTCATAACAGAATTTTGATTTTGCCACTTAAGCTGATTGGAAAAAGATGATGTTGACTGCTGACTCTTTTTCTCTCAAGTTTGATGCTGCAATTTCAGAAGGCATGGCAAGGGCGGACGAAAACAAAGATTGTGAACTAAGCTGGCTAGAGTACCAAATAGTTAAATCATGGTTAGACGTTTATGTATGCTAATAGTTTTTAGGTCTGCACTGAATGGAGAACATGGGTTTCTTCCTGATGGGCTGTACGCAAAGAGTGTCTTCGTGAACGACGTGTTGGCTGCAAATTAATCATATCCAACCGAACAGATTTTCCTTCTTCTTCCTGTTCTTGTATCTTGGCCTTTGTTGCCTGATAGGAAGATCAAGTCTCTACCAGATTTTTCAACTGAAGTAACCTCTTGACCAAATCCATGAAGTGGTTAGCAGACTCTACAACAACAAAGTTAGATCTTCAAGATCAGAATCACAACAAGAATCAGTTAGAGAGATCCACATCACAACAAGAATATGTTATTTTCATGATCATCTCCATGATCTTCTATCTTCTCCTGTAACAAACTGTAACAAACTGATATGTCTGTAACACTATAAATAGAATAGAGATTTACACCACAATAGTGTACTGTGGTTTGAAATCATTGCCAGCCTAATTACAAACTCCTTATGGTATCAGAGCCATTATTCCACTGAATAATTTATCCAATTTATACTCCACTAAATTTTCCTTTCATTCATGATGGATACTTCCACACCAAACTCCAGCGCTGTTGTACCCAAATTCACCGGCTTTCTGAAGATTAGTCTTGATCGGTCTAATGATCCATTATGGTTAGCCCAAATCTCTCTCATCCTCAACATGAAGAGTCTAATGAAAATTGTGGATGGAACTGTCAAGTGTCCATCACGGTTCAAATTAGGAGACAACGGTGTGGTAACCACCGAAGTCAATTCGACAAATGAAGATTGGCGGTAGAAGGATCAGCTTGTATTGAGCTGGATTAATAACTCACTTACTCCTTCGGTACTCTCAACCGTGGCACGCTCCAAGTCCTCACATGAGACATGGGTTTCTCTTGAAAAACGGCATGCTTCTCAATCCCACAATCATGCACCTGCGCAATGAGTTGTTCAACACCAAAGGTGAAGGTCTTTCTATCACAGACTTTGTGGATAAAGTTACCCACATTGCCGACAATCTGGCCTTGGCTGGAAAACCTGTCCGGCATTTGAAGCCACTGTGAGCTCCGCACAAGCCCGAGACATGCTGATTTCTTATGACGATCTTGTGGCTCTTCTTCTTGGTGTGGAACTGAGGATGAAGTTGTACTTTCCTCCAGCCCTTGATGCTACCCCAACAGCATTGTATGCTCCTACACAATTTGTGTCCTCGAGTCAAGGCTATAACAACCGAGGTCGCGAAACCTCCTTCTATGGGCGCAGGCGTGGGTGCGGGCGCACCAATTCCTCATCATCATCACCTGCCCTACCTTCAAAGACTGTGGGCGTGGTCGTGTGTCAGATTTGCAATCGTCCTCAGCACACGGCATTAAATTGCTACCACCAAATGGACCATTTTTACGAAAAGCGTGTCCCAACCAAACAGCTCTCAGCCATGACGCAACCAGGCCACCTACCAACACTGATGCATCCACTTGGGTCACAGATACTAGGGCATCCAACCATATCATCAACGATCTTGCAAACCTTACAGTTCATGACTCCTATCGTGGAGCTGACAAAGTTGTTGTAGGGAATGATGCAGGTTTGCCCATATCCCACATTGGCTCATCTACTTTTTCACATAACTCTTCTGCATTTAAGCTTTCTAATATCCTACATTGCCCTGATGTTTCCACTAATCTCCTCTCTGTTCATCAGTTTACCTGTGATAATAACTGCTTCTTTGTGTTTTTCATGATTTTTTCTATATTAAGGATCTAAAGACGGGGAAGACGCTTTTTTGTAGACCGAGTAACGATGGCCTCTATTCCATGAACATCCACCATCAAATTTCTACTGCTAAGAGTCATCCTTTTGCTTTTCTTAGTGCTCGGGTTGCTGCTCAAGTTTGGCACTCTCGTCTTGGCCATCCTGCCTCAGCCATCGTCTCCAAACTGTTATCAAATAAATGCTTACCCACTATGGGCTCCGGTAGTCTTTCATTTTGTCACTCTTGTCCTTTGGATAAATACTCCAAATTACTTTTTCAGTTATCCAACTCTGCATCAAATAATCCTCTCGATTTAATTCATTCTGATGTTTGGAGTTCTCCTATTGCTTCCATGCGAGGTTCTAAATATTATGTTTTATTTGTTGATGATTACTCCAGATAATCATGGATTTTTCCTATGCATTATAAGAGCGAAGTCTTTGGTATTTTTGTCAAATTTAAAACACTAGTTGAAAATATATTTTCTTCTAAAATCAAAGCTTTACAATCTGATGTGGAGGAGAATACACCAAACATACTTTTCAACAATTTCTTGCCATTCATAGCATCCAATTTCGCTCTTCATGTCCATCTTATCCCGAACAAAATGGTCTATCCGAACGTAAACATCGCTACATTATTAAAATTGGGCTCACCTTACTTGCTCACTCTCACATGCCCCTTTCCTATTGGGTTGATGCATTTAATACCGCTTTATATCTCATCTATCATCTACCTAAATGCACTCTTCAATTCTTCACACCATATACCAAGTTGTTTAATCGATCTCCTAAATATGATGTTCTTCGGATTTCGGTTGTGCCTGCTTTCCTTATCTTCGCCCATATAATACCAATAAACTTCAATTTCGCTCCAAAAAATGTGTCTTTCTTAGCTACTCCCTTAACCATCAGGGCTATCTTTGTCTCGATATTTCTACGGGTCGTGTTTATCTCTCTCGTCACGTGGTATTTGATGAACACTCATTCCCTTTTCAAGATATCTCTTATACACAATCACCACCCAACATTTGCCCAGACTCCTTTACCCTCTTACTTAGTTTTAATCCAGTGCCATTCACACAAATTTCAACACCTCCACCTACTCATAACTCTCCAGATCAACATACCCAACCACCTAACGTTGCCAATACATCCAACTATTCAATCTTCAACTTCACCACCACAACAACTTCCCATTCCTACACCACCCCGCTCTACAGTATCTTTGACCCACAAGATGGTTATCAGGAGCCGTATTGGAGTTGTTAAACCCAATCTCAAATATGCTTTACTTGTGATAATGATTCTGATGTTGAACCCCCATGTTTAGTGAGGCCATTAAACAAGCTGCTCGGAGAAAAGCTATGGGAGCCGAGTTTGATGCTTTACAACTCAACAGGACATGATCGTTAGTGCCAGCATGGCTACGTATGAACATTTTACAAAACAAATGGGTCTTTAAAATCAAACGGCGGCCGGATGGATCTGTTGACAGGTGCAAAGCTCGTTTAGTGGCAAATGGGTTTCATCAACAGGATGGACTAGATTTCACTGAAACATTTAGTCCAGTTGTAAGCACACTACTATAAGTATGGTCATTGCATTGGCAGTCCATCACCACTGGCCTATTCATCAACTTGATGTTCACAATGCTTTCTTGCATGGGTTCCTCACAGAAGAGGTCTATATGCGGTAGCCTGTAGGGTTCGTAAACCCCAACTTTTCTCATCATATTTGTCACCTACACAGGTCTCTCTACGGCTTGAAGCAAGCTCCAAGGGCATGGTTTAAATGTTCTCTAACTACCTTGAAGATATTAAATTTCACGAATTCAAAAGTGATTATTCTTTATTCATTTGTCACCACCAAGATATCCTCATTTTTTTACTAATTTATGGGGATGACATATTGATCCTAGGAAATAATTCTACAATTATTTCTCAGTTCATTGAGAAGCTTGGCACACAATTCTCGATGAAGGATCTGGGCAACCTGCATTATTTTCTTAGAGTGGAAGCCAACTATGCTAATGGAGGTTTGTATCTGTCTCAGACAAAATACATCACCGACTTGCTACTTCTCACACAATTTCAAGATGCAAAGCCTATTAATTCTCCTATTCCTGTCAGGAGAAAGCTTAGTCGTTATGATGGTGCTTCCTTGCCTGATGCCTCAATGTATCGTAGCATTATTGGTGCTCTTCAGTATATCACCTTTACCCGTCCCGATCTTTCATTTGTTGAGAACCAAGTATGCCAGTTCATGCATCAACCCACTAGCTCCCATTGGATGGCTGTCAAACGTATATTACATTATCTGAAGAAAACTCCAACTCATGGTTTGTTCTACAAACTGGTGCTCTTTCTCTTCAAGGATTCTCGAATGCAGATTATGGTGGTAATCTAAATGACAGGCATTCAACTAGTGGTTATTGTATCTACCTTGGTGGTTGTCCCATTTCTTGGAGTGTTAAGAAACATTGAACGATCTCCTGCTCTAGTACAGAAGCAGAGTATCACCAATTAGCTTACACAGCGAAGGAAATCTCATGGTTACTCTTCCTGTTCCGTGACTTGCATATCAGTCTCAGAATCCCTATAATCTGGTGTGATAACATTTGTTCCATCTCTTCGCCTCCAACCCTATCTTCCATTCCAAAATGAAGCATTTAGAAATTGATTACCACTATGTTCATGATAAAGTGGTCCGTCGAGAACTCTATATTTGTTACATTCACACAGCCGACCAAGTTGCAGATATTTTCATAAAGGGTTTGTCTTTAGCTTGGTTTGCTTTACTCTCTGCCAAGCTTATGCTACGAGAACGCCCCATCAGCTTGCGGGGGTGTGATAGGATGATCAAGTCTTTACCAGATTTCTCAACTGAAATAACCTCTTGACCAAGTCCATGAAGTGGTTAGCAGACTCAACAACAACAAAATTAGATCTTCAAGATCAGAATCACAATAAGAATCAGTTAGAGAGATCAACATCACAATAAGAATCTGTTATTTTCATGATCATCTTCATGATCTTCTATCTTCTCCTGTAACAAACTGTAACAAACTGATATATCTGTAACACTATACATAGAGTAGAGATTTACACCACAATAGTGTATTGTGGTTTGAAATCATTGTCAGCCTAATTACAAACTTCTTTATTGTCATTCGCGTATTATTTGGACTATGAAGAGATTTGTTCATTATTTATCTTTTGTTTATTGTAAAATATTGAAGGAATAACAAAATTTTATACAAATTTCTGGTTGAGGAGCTCCTATAACTTGTTATGTGAAATTCTTATTTCTGTTGTGGAGGTGTGATTTACTTTAGTGGTAGGACTAAGTAGTTGGTTTTCATACAATGGAGGAAAATTTAATATTAGTAGTTGGCTTTAAATTTTTAGACTCAGGGAATGTGACTAGTATAAAGAAACAATAGAAAAAATGATAATATATGTTTGATGTTAAAATATAGTAGAAAGCTGTATCGGTGGTATTATTAAAATTTAATTAATAGAATAAATATTTTTAATTCAATTATTAATTAATTAATGGTCATGTTTTAAATGTAATTACTTGAAATATATAGTAATATAATAATTAAATATTATTAATCTAATAATAAAATATACTCATCAATTAATAAAAAAATTGCAAATGAGTTCGCAAGTGATCTTTGCAAGTGGGCCACAAAATTGGACATGTACAGAACACTTTAAAATTACTTGCCTAAGACTCATTTACAATTTCCAGAGAAATTTTACTTGTGACTTATAACTTGCGACCACTTACAACAACCAAACAGGACCCAAAAAAACAGAATGGATGTTACCCTCCATTAGAGCCAACTTGTTCTATAATTTGTGATTTATGTGACTATGTCATGTAAAAAAATCTATCCCCTGGTGCTTGATGACTTTTATTTGTTTATATATTAGGATCAGATTTTTACCTAACCCAACAAGTAAGAATCAGCATCAAAGAGTTTTTAACTCTAGTGCTTGATGACTCCCCAAGCACCTGTAGCAAATTGACCCACCACTAGCAGAACAATTCATTTGGCAAGAAAACACGGCAGGTGTGAACTAAAGAGTCCGAGGCTGTGCTTTGGGCACGGCTCTTTACCTCAGTGATGACCTCAATGATGCGAAAAGAGACCCTTTTGTAAAGTTAATTCATGATGCCAATGACGACCGTCACAAAAATAATGAAATCAATGAAACATGAGAAAAACGCAGCATGATTTAGTTTACAACTAAACGACACATCGCGCGCAGCGGAAGGTGATTCGGGACGAGAGACAGTTCAATATGCTGTTGTCATTCAAATTTTCCTTTTAGATCCTTTTATTATAAAAAATTAAAATTAGAAAACTGGTAACGTCAAAATTTTTGAGGAAAAGCTCATGAAGCTCATTATTCTGAAGCTGTCAATTTTTGAGTGTTTTTTCATTTTTATAAAAAAATTGACATGCTTAAATGAAGAGTCTTTTCTCTCTCATTTTCTTTCAAACGATCAGACTAAGTGAGGGGAAAAAATCAGGAGATCAACTAATTCAGAAAGAAAAAAAAAAACTTTTCCGTCTAATTTTCACCAAACAAACACCCTTAGAGGTCATTCCACATCCAAGGTTTGCCTGAGCCCGTATAATTGTTCATTTCCAATTCCTGCACAAAATTCTTTTAATATATTGGGAAAATCTATTTTCTCAATTATTAAGATCGTTCATTATTAAACCCCTCTGATTTGAAAATTTCTTCTGTCCCTTTAATCACGCAGTGGGGACGTCTGAGAAGTTTCTTGTTTAAAATTCCAATCGTGTGGGGTGTCGCTTGATTTGATTTTTGCCCTCGAGCTCCGACACCAACACATATTAATTTAAGGTGGACACTATGTCTCTCTTTTAAGAATTAGTATATATTTTAAATCAACAAGAAATTATTTTTATAATACAAATAAATTTTTATTATTAATATAAGCTTTCTTTCATGTACTCGTTCGTTCGTGACTCACGTATGTGACTCGCCTATGTGAATTAGATCGCTCTGTGAGACGTCAGTAAGTACTGGCGTGCATGTTTGGTTGCAAAGAAATGGGCGAAAGTAAAGAAATGAGAAAATATAATTACTCACTATTTTATCTATCCAAACGTCTGAAAAGAAAAATAATAAAATCTCTTTTCTTTTTCTCTTTTCTCTTTTACACAATCATTTCCTCACTTTTAGAGTGTTACAGTTAATTTTGTGGTCATGTAAATCTCATTTGTAATAAGTTGTAACACAAAACAGTTAATTTTTTTATTATGTAAATCTCACTTGAATTCTAATTACATTATATTTTTAATTTTTACTTTAATATTATTTTGCGGTCAACTTTGTGGTCAACTTTTCTACTTCCACTTTCACATAACTGTTCAAACACCGAAAAAGACATAACATTTTTCAAATCACACTTCCCACTAACATCCAAACAACAGAAAACTTGCTTACTAATTTCAAGTTTAATTTTCAAGTTCTAAAAGGAACTATTTCCACTTCCTCATTTTTTCGCTTCCTCATTTTCATCCTTAACCAAACAGGACCTATAAGAAATTTGAAGAGTTGAATTGAGAAAACTGACAACTGTAGAATTTGTTATAAATACAAAAAACTTCCATCTTTCTTGCCAATGTACTGTTTTGCTAAAAAAGAAATAGTTTTTTAAATATTCTGTATGTGCAATGTAATTAAGGAGTTTGGAATAAACAATTTTAATTTTGAGGGGTTTAGAATAAACTTTCTTCGTAAATGAGTTTTAGGCAAAAAGTCAAGTAAGGTAAAACGAGATTTATCGGGTCGATCAATCATTTTAGATTCTGTTCATGTGTGCGAGCAACACACATACAAGAAGAGCGCTAATCTTGTGTAGACAAGTATATTGACCCTCTTATAATATATTATTTGAGACTCTCACACATATTATAAAAAATTATAAAAAATCTAATCTATAAGTAAACACGAGATTAGTCTTGGTATTGTATATGTGTAGGACCCAGGCACGCGAACAGAACTCGATCATCTTGGCCTCGCCTCTATAAAGAGCTCCCCTTTGGCTTGTGCAATGCAATCTCCATTATTAGCTCTTGCTCTCTGCTAGCTCTTGAGAGCAAGTATACTTCTTCATGGCTACCGCTCTATACGAAAGGCTCTTCCTCTCTCCCAACCCAGACGGTTCGCTCAGCCGGAACTACCCGTTCCCCTTCTCTCCCCCGACCAGCGACCAACCGCCACCGGACTCCTCCTCCATCCCCGCCCTCTCCAAAGACGTCCCCCTCAACCCTCCTCGCGGCACCTCCATTCGCCTCTTCATCCCAGAACCATCCGTCTCCTCCTCCGACGACGACAAGCTCCCTGTCATCATCTACTTCCATGCCGGCGGTTTCATCCTCTGCAGCCCCGCCATCGCTCCCATCCACAACTTCACCGCCCGCTTGGCCGCGCACCTCCACGCCATCGTCCTTTCCGTCGACCACCGCCTCGCCCCCGAGCACCGCCTTCCTGCCGCCTACGAAGACGCGGCCGACGCCCTCCTCTGGGTCCGGGACCAGGCTGTGCAGTCATCACCAGCGGAGACTGAACCGTGGTTAAAGAACCACGCAGACTTCTCCCGTTGCTTCCTCATGGGGAGCAGCTCGGGCGGCAACATCGCCTACTTCTTGGCTCTTCGAGCGCTGGCTCTCGACATAGAGCCCGTGAAACTCGCCGGGCTGATCATGGACCAGCCATTCTTCGGGGGAGAGGAGAGGACGGAGTCGGAGACGAGAATGGCCGATGACAGGTTCGTGCCGTTGACGGTAACTGATCTAATGTGGGAGCTGTCGCTGCCCGTTGGAGCCAACAGAGACCATGAATACAGCAAGCCGAAGAAGCTCGAGGGGAAGGGGAAGGGGCTGCCGAGGTGTTTGGTGAGGGGGTACGTCGGGGACCCGCTCATCGACAGGATGCGGGCGGTGGCGGCGATGCTGGAGGAGGATGGGGCGAGCGTGGTGGCGCTACTGAACGAGGAAGGGTACCACGGTGAGGAGCTGTACAACCCGACAAGGCTCAAGAAATGGTGAATGACCTCAGGATGTTTCTCAACAATAAGACGGATAATCCTCTCTAGTTTGGAAACTCGAATAAGTTTCTGTATCCATTTTTTGTTAACAGAGACACGTTATTAGATGAATATGAAAGTATCAAATAGGTATAAATAAGTCAAATTGAGTGTTGTGTCAAATATAATTAGGAGAATATGTTCTGGGTGTTGTTCAATGTTTTCCGTTATTGTGTAATTTTTGTTTTTTTGCTGTAATAGCTTTTATTTCATAGTTTAATGGAAGGGTTTCTGGCTGAGATCGTCATTTGTTTTCTTTCTGTTTATTCTTAATATGGTTCCTTGTACTCGTTATTTATACACAGTTTCTGAACCGGTTATAGCGTCTCCATTGTTGACAAGATTGCACGAATGTAAGTGTTATAGGATACCGTACAGATACATGAATTTACAAAAACTGAAAGGAAAAAAAACACTGTTAAAGATGTCGTGGATACAACAACTAGGTAATATTATTTTATATATTTATGTATTTAAATATGTTATTTTATAATTTAATCACATGGCAAAAAGTGTTGAGTAGTTTTCAAATAAGCTAGCAAGGAAGAAGAAAGTGTAGAGATATGATCTAAAATCTTGTTGAGAGAGTTTTCTAAACTCATTTGTAATAGCCTAGAGAGAGGAGTAACAGTTTGCGCGGATGCACAAAGAGAGTGTGTGATTTGAAACAGCGCACGTACTTGTGCCTATCTTAGTTGACTTATTGACCAGGAAAAGTCGACTAGATTGGCACACCAACTCTCTGTTGAGAGTTATACACAAAGACTAGTCGACTAGTACACAAAGACTACTAGCCTGGCATATTGAGTCTCCTTTGAGACTATCTAGTCGACTAGTCCACAATGACTAGTCGACTAGTCTGGCACACCTCACTCACTGTTAAGAGTTGCTAGTTGACTAGTCTGTAAGACTAGTCAGTTCTGTCAACCGACCCATTGCCTATTCTCTCTCTCTCTCTCTCTCTCTCTCTCTCTCTGATTGGCTAAAAATAGAGGATTCAAACATCTGAATAGTATGTAAAAACATTATTAGAACTTGAGAGAAACTCTTGTATCCCTCTTGTATTGTGTTTACATCAATAGATCTCTCTTCTGCTCCGGGGTAGTAGGCAATCTTGCTGAACCTCATTATATCTTTGTGTTCCTTTCTTGTGTGTTGTTTGTGCTCTTGTGGTTGTTCTTTACGGGTTCTCTTGGTAACAAGTGGTATCAGAGCTTTAGGCTACGCTTGGGGATTATTTGGTGGAGTGAATCTTGGTTGAAAGCTTGGATCTTGAAGATTTGAAGCTTTGTTGAAGTTTAAAAAAAATCAGATTTTTGTCGGGTTCAATCCGTCTTCTATTCTTTGATGGAGAGATCAACTGGAAACTCTTCTTAGGGTTTCAATTAGAGTAAAAAACCTTTTTTTTCCTAAATTTATTTCATAATTGATTTTGCTTGCTTGGTTGAAAGAATTTGGAAAGAAAAATGGTCGAAAAAACATCTGATGGGAGTGGCTCTTTTGTTGTAAAAAACATTCAGAATATCTATCACTTAAAGATTGATATGGTAAAGTTTGATGTCACAAACAATTTCGACAGATACTCTTGAGTTGCAAGAGAAACATGCAGAAATGGAAGAGAAGGTTTGGAAGAAGATGAATAGAAAAATGTGTGGAGTATTAGGTCTTATTAAACAGAAGATTTGAAGTATGATGTGATGAATGAGACAACGGCGAAGCAAATTTGGGAGACTCTCGCAAGTAAGTACTTGATGAAGAGCATCGAGAATCACTTGCATTTGAAAATGAGACTTTACCATTTTCTGTCGAAAAAGGGAGTTTTTATTAGTGATCGCATAAACAACTACATGAAGCTTCTTGCGGAGCTAGCGAATGTGGATGAAGTGATTGGGGATGAAAACAAAGTTGTGTTATTATTGAGTTCTCTTCCAGATGATAGATATGAGACTTTTGTTCTTACTCTGATCAACGGGAAATCATCGCTTAACTATGTTGAAGTTACTACCGCTCTTGTGAATCTTGATTTGAAGGACTTAATGGCACGTCGATGAAGGTATTAACCGTAAGAGGAAGGAGTTCAAATCAAATAGGAGAAAATCGTGGTAAATCAAAATCAAGGTCACGATTTGACAGTTGCAGTTTGACTCAAGATCAGCGTGCATTTTGCAAACTGATTGGACATTAGAAGAAAGATTATCCGAAGCTCAGGAAGAAAAATAAGCAGAAGGAGAAGCCAGTGAAACCATCGAAGGTGAATGTCGTCAAGTCGGATAGTAATGATTCTGATTCTTCCGCTTTCTCGCTCTCTATTACACCACTTATATGCTACTCAGATGTGTCGGAGTGGTTTATTAGATACAAGGGCTACCTATTATATATGTCCCAGAAGAGAATGGTTTTCTAGTTTTGAGAAGCTGGATGGAGGCTTGGTAATCATGAAAAATGATGATGCATACCAAATGGCTAGGATAAGCATCGTTTACATTAAGATGCTTGATGGCATGGTTAGAGACTTAACTGATGTGAGACATGTTCTTTAAATGAAGAAGAACATTATCTCAGTTGGAGTTGTGGAGTCAAAGGGACTCAAATAGACCTTGGAGAATGGTATTCTCAAGATCACAAAGGAGTCAATGATTGTGATGAAGGGTACTAGAGATAGAAACTTGTATTACTTTAAGGGTCGTACAGTTACAAGTGTTATGACAACTTCAGTTGACTCGGATGATAGTGGTACTAAGTTGTGGCACATAAGGCTTGGTCATGCGGGAGAGAAGTCTATGCAAACTTTAGCAAAGTAAGACTTATTGAAGGGTGCTAAGACCTGCAAGTTGAAATTATGTGAGCATTGTGTATTGAATAAGAAAATCAAGGTGCAGTTTGGTACCGCAATTCACCGTACTAAAGAGAGTTTAATTATGTGCACATAGATGTTTGAGATCCCTCGAAGAATACATCTCTTGGAGGAAAACACTATTTTGTCTCCTTTATTGATGATTACGCTATGCAGAATGGGTGTACATCATGGCACATAAGAGCATAGTCTTAGGTATCTTTGTAGAATGGAAAAGAAGAATGGGGTTGTAGACAGACAGAAAGACAAGATACTCAGGTCTGATAATGGAGGAGAGTATAAGAGTAAGACTCCCATGGAAATGTGATCGGGTAAGGCTGTTTCAGATTATTATATGCTTAGAGCATTTGATTGTCTAGCTTATTACCATGTGAGTGATGAAAAGTTGGACCTCGAGCAAGAAAAGTCGTGTTCTTAGGATTCAAAAGAAGAGTAAAAGGTTACAAACTCTGGGATTCTGAACACAAGAATATAAATCTGAGTAGGGATCACTTTCGATGAATCTTCTATGGTGAAGTCTTTAAGCTCTTAACAGGTGGAGAGTGGCCAAATCAAATGGATAACACAGCATGTGGAGAATGATGCATCTCCATTATTTTTAGATAGTTCTGTATCGCTTAGGATGACATCTGTTGTGACACAGTGTCAGCATCAAGTGCATGAAGAGGAGGATATAGAAGATGTACTTATTGAGGATCTGGAGCCGTAGGGTTAGGTTCAGAATTCTATTGCAGCACACAAACCCAAAAGAATTATACGAAAGCCGGCACAGTTTTTCTGATATGGTGTGCCTTATGCACTTCAGTGGGTGTCGTGAAAGATAATGCTCCATCTATATTTAGAGAAGCAGAGTTGAGCTCTTAGTCTGAGTTGTGGAAGAATGCTATCGTGGAAGAGATTGAGTCTCTTTATGTGAATAACATTTGGAAACTTTCTGAGTTGCCTAAAGGGAAGAAAGCCATTAGTTACAAAAGGATTTTTTCAAAGAAAGAAGGATCTCCAGATGCTACTATACACTACAAGACCAGGTTGGTAGCCAAGGGCTATGCTTAGAGAGAGGGTATTTATTACAACGAGGTATTCTCACCTATTGTGAAGCACTCCTCTATTCGTATGTTGTTGACACTTGTAGCACAGTATGATTATGAGCTAGATCAGCTTGATGTGAAGACCACCTTCTGCACTGCAATCTTGAAGAAGAGATCTACATGACTCAGCCATTGGGGTTTAGAGCCGCATGGAAGAAAAGATTGATTAGCAAACTTCAGAAGTTACTTTATGGACTGAAGTAGTCACCGAGAAAGTGGTACAAGCGCTTCGACAAGTTTATGATTGGTTGTGCATACACCAGGAAGGAGCTTATATGACCCATGCGTTTATTTTCAGAAGCTACCGAGTGGTGAGTATATATATTTGCTCTTATACATAGATGAGATGCTCATAGTTTTTACTAGAGATCATCGATAGATAAGTTGAAAGTTCAACTATCATCTGAGTTCGAGATGAAGGATCTGGGAGAAGCGAAAAAGATACTGGGAGTGGAGATTGAGAGAGACAGGGTGAAGGGGAAGGTGAGTCTGACTCAGAAAGCATACTTACAGAAGGTTCTAAAGAAGTTCTACATTAATAGGGATGCCAAGTTTGTGAGTAGTCATTTGGCCTCTCATTTCATGCTTTCAGCTGATATGTTTTCGAAGACTGTTGATGAGCGTGAGTATATGTCCCGTGTTCCATATATCAGTATAGTGGGTAGTCTTATGTATACTATGGTGTGCACGACACCAGATTTGTCACATGCCATAAGTAAGGTATCAAGATATATACATGATCCTGGCAAGGGCCATTGAGGCTGTGAGATGAATTCTGTGGTATATCAGAGATACTGTAGATGTTGGATTGATTTTTGAGAAGGATGATCATGGGAAGCAGGATTGCACAGATAATGTGGATTTAGATTATGTTGGGGATCTTGACAAGCGCCAATCTACTACAAGGTTGTGTTTATCTCGTCACAGGCACCGGGGAGTTGGCGTTGTCCCTTACAGTCTATTATGGCACTGTCGACATCAGACGCTGAATACATGGCTTTGACAGAGGCTGTGAAGGAGGCGATTTGACTTCAAGGCTTGATAGATGATTTGTGAATCGGACATGACTTCTTAAAGGTCAATTGTGATAGTATGAGTGCTATCTATATAGTGAAGGATCAAGTCTACCAAGCGAGAACGAAACACATTGATGTTAGACACCATTTCATGCCGTGTATTCTTGAAGATGGCGACATTAAGTTGAAAAAGATTCACACTAAGAACAATTCGACAGATATGCTTACAAAGGTGATTTTCGGAGTCAAGTTTAATCATTGTAAGAACTTGCTTCGTATCCTTTTAGGTGCCTAAGTTCGGTGGAGTTAATTTTGATGAACTACATGACACTTGATCCCTTGGGTAGGGGATACATAGGCAACCGTAACGGTGCAGCCTGTTTGGTGAGTCAAAATTGGTGATTTGGTCTGCCCGACAGAGATCGCGTGTCGATCTCGAAACGGAGATCGTGTGTCAATCTCGAAGTGGAGATCGTGTGTCGACTCAGAGCGGCATTGGGTCATTGGTGTTAGGCTCAGATTTGAAAAATATTCACCAGATGGAGAAATGTGAAGAGAGAATCTAAAATCTTGTTGGGAGAGTTCTTTTAACTCATTTGTAATAGCCTAGAGAGAGGAGTAACAGTTTGCGCGAAGATACACGAAGAGAGAGTGCGATTTGAAGTTGCGCACGTGCTTGTACAGATCCTAGTCGACTAATTGACCATGAAAGTCGACTAGACTGGCACACCAACTCTCTATTGAGAGTTGTGCACAAAGACTAGTCGACTAGTGCACAAACACTAGTCGACTAATCTGGCATGTCGAGTCTTTATTGAGACTATCTAGTCGACTAGGTCACAGTGACTAGTCGACTAGTCTGGCACACCTCACTCTGTATTGAGAGTTGCTTGTCGACTAGTCTGTAAGACTAGTCGACTAGCTGATGTCGATATTGTTAACTGACCAATTACCTGTTTAGTCTCTCTTTTTGGATTGGCTATAAGTAGAGGGTTTAAACATTTGAGTAGTGTGTGAAAACATTACTACAATTTGAGAGAAACTCTTGTATCCCTCTTGTGTTGTGTTTACATCAATAGATCTCTCTCTCTTCTACTTCGGAGACGTAAGCAATCTTGCCGAACCTCGTTATATCTTTGTGTCTCCTTCTTGTGCGTTATTTGTGCTCTTGTGGTTGTTCCTTGTGGATTCTCCAGGTCACAACAGAAACTACATAAAATTATTGGATTGTGCAATTGAAACTTTATTTTAATTATATCAAGTTCATTAGATGAAAAACTAATCAATTTTAATTGAACTTGTGAGTTCTAAATTGATGGATAATGTTATCCGTTTTAGAGCTTAGGTTTTTTTTTTAAACCTGTTATTTTCTGAATTCACATAAAAGTATCCGTCGAGAATCGAACAAGCATCCAACAGAAATCGTATCAGGTACGTTTCAGTAACATATTTCTTGAAATAGAGACGGTGTGTCATCGGTTGTAGGTTTTTTTTACTACTGTCGGTGAGCGCCTACTGACTGTGTTTGCACGGTCAGAACAGAGCCGCGATGAAATATTATGTCACAAGTGCTTTGTGGATATTGATCTAATAAGAAAAATCTAAGGCGGGTTGTCTTCATCCGCGCACAAAAAAGGCAATAAAGTTTGGGATGGCGACGGATGAGGTGGCTGTTTTATACACTATATATATAAATATATCAGTGTGTGTGATGTTAAGTCTAGTCCGATCATCTTGCCACACAAATCGTACGCTTTAATAACCCTACTGATATGTTTGTAACATTAATTAAGCACTTTTTCAAAGTTTTTGTTCTCTTATAGCAGTTCTACTGTTGTACTCGAGCAAAAGGCACGAAGAGATTTTTTTGATTAAAAATCAATTTGTCCGCCTTATCCTCGGGCTCCTCGTGACTAAGCTTAGAAATGGACATTGTGACACCCGTTACTGATGATGATGTTCTTATAAGAATTTGTGTGAGTCCCGCTACATTGTCCAGATAAAAAATAAAAATGAGCGTGAAGTGCCCTTATGGATCGACTAGAGTATAACTTTATATATATGATTGTTGCAGTGTAATAAACTTAGATATAATTAACTTTTAGGCCCAGTTCACCTAGTATAAATTTGAGCTACAAAAAATTAGTCAATTACCACTGATCCTAAGAATTAAGAATTACTGAGCTTACGATTAAAGTTACAATAAATGTAAGCTTATTTAGCACTCAACGGAGACATACATTAAATTTGAAGGAAAATGATTGCAGAAGAGAATTAATGCACCACTCCGGAAGAATTTGAAATACAAACCATCTTATCAAACTTAAAGCATTCTAGGCAACTAAACTTGTGCCAGAAGTGAGGCTTAAGATCTTCACTTTTGGGTCCGCACTCACACGTGCGAGCGGCACTGAGTGAAGATAAAAATATAATAATAATAATAATAAATATTTAAATGTTGGAGGATAATATAATGGAACGGGGATAAGGATGAAGGGATCGTCAAAGTGTGAACCACGCACCCCGCCCGTTGCTATCCGCGACTTTAGAGCTGATGTGAGCGCTTTCCTTAGACTGTCCATGGATCAGTCAGCACAAGTTTGAAGAAGACAAATTTATGGATTGATTGAAATCTCATTGTTTGGTATTACTAACAATATCCACAAATATCGTACACGTTGGCAAATCCATATCTGATCCTTATAGGATGATATATTAATTCCTGGATGATTTTAACAGCTTGTCCCTGTGCCGTTATCGTGAAGATACTGTTACAAATCACAGTCGGAACAAGTAACGCCAGCGATGACACCAGCACCAGTAGAGAGTATTAAAGAAGAGTAATGATAGGCGGACTAGTGGTCGACTAGTGGTCACCCGTTATTGATTGGCGGGGAGGGAGGGAGGAGGGGGTAACACATCTTGTGTGCTGACGGCTGACGTTTGTATTGAGAGGTAAGAAGAAGAGTATATTACCTTTTTTTTTTTTTTTTTGGGTTAAGAGAGCTTAATTGGGCAAATGTTACCTAACAGGGATTCAACCGGACAACCTAAGGGAGAGCAAGAAGAGCAAAAATCTTATGATTTAAGAAGTTCATCAACAACTACTAAGGCACAGAGGATCCAAACCATTCCTCAAACCAAATTATCTGAAAACTGCACAAACTTATCCAAATGTTCACGACATATCTAATTGTGGAGATCTAACTTACACGTTCACGTTTCGCTCCAAATGGTTGCTCACTTGTTTGTGTTCAAAGTTCAGAGAGGCAAGGTACCCATTGTTTACTCGGAAAAACGCCTTAGTCGGTGTAAGATTTCTTTGAGTGGCTGAAAATTTACAGCGGAACGATTCTGATTACAAAAGAGAGAAAAAGACTCGATTCTCCCCTTTGTTTAAAGCTGGGTTCTTTGAGTGACGGTGGAGAGTGATTCTTATTCTCCATTGACCGGCCGACTGTCTATCTTCTCTTCAGTATGCTCTCGAAGACTAATCAAAGAGAACTCTGTTTTTAACACGCGAAGTGTTTAGAGTCCACTGACCACTCCCTTTTTTTCTCTTCTTCAAAAATTCTCTCTCTACTCCGAAAAGCCTTCCCCTCCCTTCATAACTACTCAGGCCATTTATAGGGAGTCATAGGGGTATGATCGTCATCTAAAATCACTTCATAATGGGGATTAACTCTCCCATTACGTGGAAAGTTAATTGACTCAGTAATGGGGGCCAGTTACAACAGAAACGCGGGTCTCGCGTTGGACGCGAACCTCTCGTTGCTTGTTGTAGACGTGGGCGTCTCAGAACGCGAAATTACTCAGACTCACGTTTGAAGTGAGACACAGGGTTTCTCAGACCCGTATCTGAAGTAGAGCACTAAGTTGCTCAGACCGGCGCTTGAAGTGAGATGCAGGGTTTTGTAACACCCCGTTCCCGGAATACGTACTTAGATATGTATTCTAATTTTTTAATCGTATTTTTCAATTTAGTTTTGTATTTGTTTTTATTTTATGATTATTTGTGCTATTGTTTTGTATTGGATCTGAATTCGTGGATTCGGAGTCATTCCTAGTCTGAACCAGAGGCCCGATCCTAGTATATTACTCGATTGATCTTTTCGATAGTCAGATTGACCGATTTCAGTTTCAAACATCATTTTCAATATTTTAGATTTTTCATAATTTTTTGAAAATTTTCCGAATTATTCTGTAAAATCTTCAAAACCGGTGTTGATTGACATCGCTGACCGATTCCCGAATTTTTAATTTTCAAATAAAATTGAATTTTTAGAAACGGCTTTCGCATTACTTCTTAGAATGTCATTTTTTATCTAATACATTTTTTGAGATTTTTCTAAATGTATCGAAAATCCACTGGTTTTGGTGTCGACTAGTATTGCTGAAAAATTCAAGAATTTTTAATTTGAAAATCAGATTGAATTTCTCGAATTCAATTTCAACAGGCATCTTAAAATAATATTTTCTATTTTTGAAAATTTTTTGGAGCGTTTCTGAAACAGTCAATTTTTACCCGTATTAAATAATATTATTTTATCTCTTCTTTTCTTTTTCTTTTTCTTTTCCCTTTCTTTCTTCTCCACCTGCTCCCGTACCCCTCCCATACTCTGCTGACAGCAGCTGCAGCACCATCCCCCACTCCTCCCATACTCTCCTTCTCCATCTCCTCTCTTTATTTACCATTTCTTTCTTTTCTTTCCATTCTCTCCATCTCTCTCTCTGTCCCACCAACTCCTTCTTCTTCCCCAGCGCCGCCGCCTACACCAGCGCCGCCGCCTCCCATAGCGGCGCCGCCCCTCCCCCAAGTTCCCCTTTCCTCCTTTCGCTTCCCTCCTCTTCAATTCTCACTTCTTCTTCTCTAATTTCCTAAAAACCCATCATTCCACTTTTCTTTTCTTCTCTAAAATTCACTTCAACTTTCTCAATTTCTCCACTTCCACCACCCCACCACCATCTCTCCTCCTCCAACTTCCCAACACCACCATCTTCAACCACCACCACTACCAACAACAACCACCACCCACACCACCAAGAACAACCACCACCAACTTCA